>VDFB02072829.1:0-23544 GCA_007258455.2 Sequoia sempervirens
GAGGTAGAGGACCTCAAGGAGGTTCAAACAGAGGAAGAGGAGTAGGTAGAAGCAATTCTTATTTTGCAACCATGAAATGCTACCATTGTAGTCAAATAGGTCATCCTGCTTATAGGTGCCCAGAGAAAGCATATTCATCAAGCAATGAAAAGAGAGTGGCTTATGCACAAGAGGACACCATGAGACCTAAGGCATCTAAGTTTAGTCATATTGAATCTGAGGTAGGAGAGAATATGATGTTCAACAGGCTTTTGATCAGACAACCAGTTAAGGAAGAACCAAAACAAAGGACAGCTCTATTTAGACTAAGATACAAGATACTTTGAAAAGTGTGCAAGGTCATAGTAGACTTAGGTTCTACAGATAATATCATCTCAGAGGAGGTAGTAATGAAACTGAAATTGGAGAAGGTACCCCATACTAACCCCTACAAGGTCACATGGCTAAACAAAGGGCAAAGTGTTTTAGTGAATGAGAAAGTAATGGTGGAGTTTTCCATTGGAGGGTACAAGGACAAGTTAGTTTGTGATGTGTTACCCACGAATGCATGCCATCTACTACTGGGTAGACCATGGCAGTATGACAGGAGTGTCATATATGATGGAAAAGAGAACACCATCTCATTCAAGAAGGATGGGAAGACTTTTAAGTTGCAGTCACTATTAGAAGAAGATGGACAATAAAAGACACCAAACATCATGTTGAGTAGTGATAAAGAGTTCCTTAACAACCTACATCAATGGAGTGAAGGATATGTGGTCATGTTACAACCTAAAGAGGAAGATAAGGCTGAAAAGATAGTCCTACCAGAAGCAGTTCAAAAAATACTTGACAAGTACAAGAGCATAGTTAGTGATGGTACACCTGCAACTCTTCCACCAAAGAGAGCCATAAATCATCAAATTGACTTCATACCTGGAGCTTCATTACCTAACAAAGAAGCATACAAACTTACACCAGATCAGAATTTAGAGGTAGCTAGGCAAGTGCAAGAATTATTGGATCAAGGATTGATTCAAAAGAGCATCAGCCCATGTGCAGTACCAGTGGTTTTGGTAACAAATAAGGGAGGTAAATGGAGGTTATGTACTGATTCTAAAGAAATAAATAGAATCACAATCAGATATAGATTCCCTATACCTATAATTGAAGACTTAATGGATTGTCTTGGAGGAGCTCAGTACTTTACTAAGTTGGATCTCAAGAGTGGATACCATTAGATCAAAATTAAGGATGGAGATGAGTGGAAGACAACTTTTATGACAAATGATGGGTTATATGAGTGGAGAGTTATGCCATTTGGTCTCTCCAATGCCCCTAGCACATTCATGAGGCTCATGAATGAAGTGCTTAAGGACTTTACAGGGATATTTGTGGTAGTGTACCTTGATGACATCCTCATATACAACAAGACAGCAGAAGAGCATTTGAAACATGTGGAGAAAGTTCTTAGAAGGTTACAAGAAGAGAAGTTGGCAATCAATCTAGAGAAGTGTGAGTTCTTTAAGCAAGAGCTAGTCTATTTGGGTTTTGTAGTGTCCAAAGGATCATTGAAGATGGATCCAAGCAAGGTGGAAGCTATTCTCAACTGGCCTACACCAACCACAGGGACTAAGGTAAGAAGTTTCCATGGATTGGCTCAATTTTATAGAAAATTCATAAGGAACTTTAGTGGTATATGTGCACTAGTCTTAGATACAATCAAGGGTGGTTTAAAAATTAAGTTTGTGTGGACTCAGGAAGCCGAGAAAGGGTTTGAGAAACTAAAACAAGAGGTGGAAACTCAACCAATTCTCTTATTACCTAGCTTTGACAAGTTGTTCAGTGTGGAATGTGATGCAAGTGGAGTGGCAGTAGGAGGAGTGTTATGTCAAGAGGGCAGGCCTATAGCCTTCTTTAGTGAGAAGCTCAATGAAGCAAAGAAGAAGTATTCAACCTATGACTTAGAAATTTATGCTTTGGTTCAGTCACTTAGGAAATGGAGGCATTATCTTCTACCTAAGGAGTTTGTAGTCTTTACTGATAATCAGGAACTCAGCTTTATCAACACTCAAGAGAAGTTGAGTAATAGGCATTTGAAATGGATGGAATACATCCAAGATTTTACCTTCACCATCAAGCACAAGAAGGGACAGCTAAACAAAGTGGCAGATGCATTGAGTAGGAGATTGTTGACAGTACAAGAGATATAGATCAAGAGCATTGGCATAGAGAGTTTCAGGGATTTATATGGAGAAGATGTAGACTTTTCAGAGGTCTATAAGGTATGTTCTAACTTTGAGAACCATTTCCATAGCCAATACTCTGATTATACATTGCAAAGTGGGTTATTGTTTAAGGGAAATCAGTTATGTGTTCCAAAAGGGTCAATGAGGGAAAATCTGATTCAAGAAAAGCAAAATGGCAGTCTTAGTGGATATTTTGGCATAAATAAGACTTTAGAACTAGTGCAAAAATTCTATTACTCGCCTAAGTTGGCAAGAGATGTTAGGAAGTATGTAGAACAATGTGTTGTGTGTATGAAAACTAAGGGAGGAGCTAGTAATTTTGGTTTATATCAACCCCTACCCATTCCTAACAGACCATGGGAGTGTGTGAGCATGGATTTTGTGGTAAGCCTTCCTAAGACCAAGGCTGGTTTTGATAGTGTTTATGTAGTGGTAGACAAATTTAGCAAAATGAGTCATTTTATCCCTTGCAAGACTACTCATGATGCTAGCTACATAGCTCATCTTTTCTTCAAGGAGGTTGTAAGGATCCATGGATTTCCTTTAAGCATTGTTTCAGACAGGGATGTGAAGTTCATGAGTCACTTTTGGAAGACTCTATGGAGTAGATTGGGTACCAACCTGTCTTTTGGATCAGCTTACCATCCTCAGACCGATGGTCAAACAAAGGTGGTTAAAAGGGTGCTAGGTAATCTTCTAAGGTGCCTAACTAAAGAGTATGGACAAACATGGGATATGGTTATCTCACAAGCTGAGTATGCTTACAATGATAGTGTGAACCATCAATTTAGGTTTCTCTAGGAGCTTGAAATAAAGCCAAAATGTTGCATTTATGTAATTTTGGCCTATTGTAGTGGTTAAGTCCAACCAATGGAGAGGTAACCACCTTGGAATCCTTTAAAAGGAGGTCCTCGAATTGGAATGAGGGTTGGAAAAAGCATTATATTTGTTTATGTTTACTGTTCATATGAAAGAGCACTAAATTTCTTACAATTTTTTGATTTTTAGTACTTAGCTGTGTGTTATTGGAGTGTTCCAGGCTTTGACCAGTGTTTGGACGTGTGGTAACTATCTTAAAAGCTTTGTGTGGTCATTTATGGTGTTGTTTCATTTTTGTAAAGTTTTATTCTTAGTAGGTTTTGTTTCTTTAAATTGTTGATCAATCCAAGAGGTTGTTATTCATGGAGTCTTAGTTCTCTATTTTCCACTATACCTTGTGTATAGTCCATGGGAAATGAGGCTAAGCTCCATGCTTGTATATAGGATAGGTGTAGGAGGTTGTAGAAAGCAAGGTTCCATGGAAAAGGTCTTCTCCTAGGCGAGCTTGATTGTGCTCGGCTAGGAAAGACAGTGAAAACAAGCCCTAACGCAACAAGGGTGACCATTCCCAAGAAATCCAAGTTGTGTGGTGGTTGCAGGAGGTCTTATAAATGTTTTGGCATGGGGTAGGAGATCTCACCAATCCATTTGGTGTTGAAATAAACAAACAGTTCACTGTGAGGTCAAGAAAAGGCCTAAAAAGCCCTAATTTCCCACAAAAATAGGGTTACACCTGTGTACGGCCTATGAAGGCCCAAAACCTCAAAAATCTTGGAGAGGAAGGAAAATGAACTAGTGTCCTTTTTGGAATTTTTTGATGTTCTTTGGAAGATTTGGATTTTAAAGCCTACTTTCTCAGGTTAGGAGGCCTAATTGGGGCTCAAGGGCTAGTAGCCCTTCTTAAACCCTAAAATAGGGTTTGGTGGAAGCAATGAAGAAATGAAGCCTTGTGATTGATCAAGAACCACAGTGGGATGGTTTTGAAGCCATAGAAGATACCACACACCCCCACAATAAGTTAGTGAGGTTTGGAGAGTTAGTTATCCTTTAGGAAGATTAAGGGCTAAGGAAAAAATGGAGGAGAAAGCACCAAGATTGACTTGGTTAGGTGAATGTAATTGATAGGAGGTTTGGCTAGAAGGACCAGGGGTGCCTAACAAGCATTAGGGCCTATAGGTTAAGAAGGTGGAGTCACCTAGGAGTTCTTGGGAACAAGGATCCAGAGCATGGAACAGTGAGTGTTTCCATCCAACCCTACCCCATCAATGCACCTTTAGGTTTTACTTCTGATTTATCTTTATTTGATTTTTCATATTTCTACTTATCAGCTAGCTTTAATGAAACTCCATGACTTGAAGCCTCAGGGGTTTGCTCTTCAATTCTTATGCCAGGAGACACTTTACTAGTTTTTTGTTTCTTCTTGGTAGGTTCCCCACTCACAAATGTAGTTTCATTTGCTTGTTTTCTTCTTTTATCTTGTGAGAATGTGGGTTCAATTCCTCTCTCTTAAATCTTTACAAAAATTAGTTATCCAGTTTTGAGTGCACGTAATATAACTAGTGTAGAGAACTCATCAATTGATGTCATTTCTAGGTATGTGCAGGATCATGATGCTCCAAAAAGTGGCAATATGATGGGTATGTGTAGGGTATATGGCTGATGATTTTTTTTTACCCAAAATTGATGAAATTAAAAGGGATATTAAAGGATATTCTTAGCTATCCACCAATATAAATTATGCTTTACTTTGAATTTAATAAATAATTATTATTCATTTTCTATTTGAAATACGACTAAAGTCTTAATTGATAGGCTAATTGAAAAAAATCTATAGCTTTCAAATGGTATCACATTTTTTGAATCTGAAACATGTGTCACATTCTATGATTTACATACTATACAATTAAAAAATAATAATTTCATGAAGTTTTGACCAAGTAAAGGTGGTCAGACATACAAGTTTTTATATTTTTTAAAAGTTGTAATTAAAACTTCATAATTAATTATTTACATGGAAAAAAATTACAAATAAATATGCATGACATCAGGACATGATTCCTTTACTTATATGTAAAATCTTATAAAAAAATATTATCATTTTATTGTGGTTAGGGTGGTTAAACAAACACCTACTTCTTTTTTTCCCTAAAATTTAAGTGCTACTGCATTGAAATTTCAAAATTTCACCAAATAGATTTTTTTTTTAAATAAACCTAGTAGTTTAGAAACTACATTCAATTTTATAAAGATTCTATTCTTACATATTTTTTAAATAATATAGATAAGTTATTCAAATTTTTACGTCAAGTTTCCTAACTCTGATTTTTCTAAATTTTCATCGCCACTTAAAGGCCTATTTTTTCCATGATGATCCTGCACATACCCTTCTTCACCCTCATAATCCAGGTCTAGAATAGGTTCATCATACACTTTTTCTTCATTATAAGCTTTGTTCAACACTTTTCCATCATCTTCTTCCAACTAATCTAGAATATCATGAAGCATAAGAATCTGAGCAGATTTTAAGGACAATTTTTCATATTTTATTTTCCTCACTCTATGCTCATCTTCATAATTAAGCCGATAATCTTCTAGGTGTTGGACATGAGCATGATAGATATAAATATTTTTGGCAATATTCCTTTAATATCATCATACATTATTTGAAGTGGAAAATGTTCAAAATTATATGTTTTCAATTCTTCTTCACACAAGCAAGCTTCCTTGATTGCACTGCATTTATAATTCCCTATCACAATAGGAAATTTGAAGGAAGCCTTCTTATGAGCCTTGCTATAAAGAGCCTAAGATGGTTTCAATTATCTCACCAATTATAATAACACAATTTTTTTTGTAAGATACCTAGGTAGCATGAAAGGATTTCCATCAAACCCTTCCACCCTAATGTAGGAGAAAGTGGGGAACTGAATATACCAGCCTCCCATCGGTCTAATAACACTTTGTGCCTCTAATGACAATCTTTTGGATTTTTCACCTTCTATCATTCTGACCAACCTCATAGGGAACACATCATTAACCCTTCTATAATGCTCTTTGATCTATGGATAGTGATTTGGGGTAAATGAGCATATATTAAACTATTTCCTACTTCTCTGCCCAAAGTACCAATTTTCTTCAAGCCTTGTTTATTTGCTCTCATGGTGCATGAATAGTTCACATATGAAGACATATAGAAACATCTAGTTTTGGGAAATGTAGTTATCTATTTGTGCAATCTGTCACTAAAAAACTTTCCTCAATGAATTTGCACAAGATTAATCATTAGTCTAGATATTATCACAAACATCCAATGTTCAAACTTACTAGCATCTCACAACTCAACTATCTTGCTTGAACATAGACCTTAAAATTGATTTTGTCTATTCTATAATTGGATCTTAGCACCATTGGGTATTCATAATTTCTCTATTGTTCCCTTTGACACTTTGATAAGTTTTAGCTTTCACCCTCATATTGATGTTATACATTTGGGTGAAAATAGGAAGCCTAAATGTGTATATAATTCCTTTCTAGGAGAGATCTGTATAAATTATTCCCTCCTCAATGATTCTTTTATCTCAGTTGTAATGATTCATACATTCCATGACCAATTTGGGGGCCTCCATTATTGGCAAAAACTCTCCTACTAAAAGTAACCCACTTGCCATAACATTTCCAATACATTAAGAAGCATTTTTTTTCCATACTCAAGTGCAAATTTCAACATCAGAAGACCACCCCATATGAGTATTTGTAACTACCACACCAATTGGTATGGCATGTGAAATGCAATATTGAAATTCCTCTTCTTCTCTTGCATCAGAAGTGCTCATTCTTGTTGGTGTGTTCTACATTTTCAAATGTGTGTCTTGTGTGCGAGTTAGGGTTAAATTTACCCAAATTTCTTACAATTTCATAAAACTCAATTTCCCTTTCAGCTAAATTCAAATCAAAATATCATCAACACTTCAATTTCAAAAGGGGAATATCATTTTTTGAGATTTTCATGCATAAAAATAAGTAACGGAATATCATTTATCCAAAACACACCTGGTTCTGGTTGATGATGACAATATTTTTAGAATGGAGCTTCAAAACCCTTGGTAGTTGTATTCACAATTTCTCAAAATTTACCTCTCGTTGTGAGCCAGTATTATTTCATTCATTCAATGTCCTTTGCAAATTTGTAGCATGATGTGAAGTGAAGTGCTATGAAATAAATTGCATGCTTAAGGTGGTGCCAAGTACATGAGTAGTTCACCACCTTCATTAATTACCTATTATAATGCATCAATTTCTTGAATAAAGGTGCAATCATTATGGATTAGGGTTCAAATTACGAATTCCTAGATTTTTGTGCAAACTCACTACTAGAGGAGAAAGACAGTGTGATGATCTTATGTGGCACTCTAGTGTCACTTTGATTTTTGTGAGGCATAATCCATTTAGATACATGATAAATTTATAATCACTAGGATTAACACTTTCAATACCAACCTTTGAGAAGAAATATTGGGAACCGAGGAGCTCACCTCGAAGCTTGAGAGAAAACTAGAACAAAAGAAAAGACTGGGAGCCAGGTTCAAGAAATATAAAAGAAAGATTAAAATGTTGTAATACAAAATCTCTGGTTTTTGGGTTCTAAATAAAATAAATGAAATAAAAAATTACCAAACTTCAATACAAGAAGAATGATATTACCAGGATTGACACTTTTGGCTAATGACTTACCAGATGGGGCTAGGACCAACTGCATATACAACTCACTTGATACAACTGCATGACTCTGGGATTCCAATTTCTGGGATAAATATTAGATTCCATGAAAAGAACGAAATACTAAATCTGGGAAAGAATAAGAATAACACAAAGACTGAGCAAGTTGAAGGTGAAACCTTCATCTAACTAAACCGCAGAGCAATGCCAAAGCAAACACAAATGAAAAGAAGGAAAAGAGAAGAAAAGGGGGTCCACATTTTTCCAAGTAGCAAAATGGGGTGTGTTTTGAGACCACACAACACTATGCACAACTAAACAAGATGAGGGAGAGTCACTCCCATCATTTTACCAATGATGGAAAAGTATGGCTAGCAAGTGTCCTTGCCACATACCTAAGAAATAGTTAGTCCCCAAGTTTGTGGAAAACATTAATGAAAAATTAATGAATCAACTCCAAAAATAGTGTTGCACAACTTTTGAGGATATCATTGAAAAATGAGTCTTTATTGAGAAGGCTCTCGTGGCAAAAGGACTAGTCAAATTTTTTAAAGAAATCCCAAAAGCTAATAATGATAAAGGAAAACTTTGGTCCCAAAACAAGAATGTCACTAATGATGGAGTTGTTGATACAAAATTTATAAATAAAGGTCACCCTACTATTTACCTTAAAGGTCCCTCCAGGTCAAACACATCAAACACCCAAACACAAACTCAAGATAAAACATTGAATGTAGTCCAAAATAACCAGACATGTAGAGGACCTCCACACACTAAGCGAACGTACACTCCCTTGGATGAACCTATTGAATATGTTCTAAAGAAGTTCTCTTACAATACAATATCATTCAGCTTCCAAACATCAATAAATATGAAACCACATTGGTCAAACCTAATTGGTGGAATTAAAATGAATACTATGAATATCACCATAGAAAAGGACATAAGACATCATCCTGCTAGACACTCAAAAATCTCATTCAAGACCTTATTGAACAAGGAGAAATTTCAGTGGACAGCCCACAAACTAAAACCAATATTGATCATGCCATATTCAAAACTCCCCGACAAGACCATGGAAAAGGGAAGTCCTCCAGTTCAAGTAATAATAGTGATAATTATAGCAACATTTCACATGACTATAGTACCACCATTAAAAATATTTGAGCTTTAATAGTCATGTTACCACCATCACCATTAATAATAAAAATTCATCATGTGTCATCGCCACTTGTAGAGCCAAGGTAAACCTTCAAGGGAATCTCTCTAATCCACAACCTAAAATTCAATACATTATCCTTGATCATCTACAAAAGATGCCTGCATAGATATCTATTCTTGAGCTACTTCACATATCCCTAGAGCATAGGGATATTCTAGACAAATCCATGCAAGATAGATTTGTCCCATCTAACCTAAATATCAACCAATTTCACGCCATGATAGGATCTATATCTACACCACACCATGTCACCTTTTTTGAACAAGACCTTTCCACACAAAAACCAAAACACAACATGATCCGCTACACCTTGAAGTTTTCATTAATAAACATAAAATCAGATGAGTCATGGTAGATGGTGGAGTAGCTCTGAATGTGTATGTCCTAAAATTGGTGAAAGCATTGGGATACTTTGAAGCTTCATAGATTGATCTAAGAAATTTTTTATCAAGGCTTATGATGATGTTGAGTACTCATTTGAAGGATTAATTACTTTAGGTATGTGCAGGATCATCATGGAAAATACAAACCTTTAAGTGGCAAAAAATTTAGAAAAATTAGAGTTAGGCAACTTGACATAAAAATTTGAATAATTTATCTATATTATTTCAAAAATATGTAAGAATAGAATCTGTAGCAAATTGAATGTAGTTTCTAAACTACTAGGTTTATTTTAAAAAAATCTATTTGGTGAAAATTTAAAATTGGAATGTAGTAGTACTTAAATTTAGAGGAGAAAAATAAGAAGTAGGTATACGTCTAACCACCTAACCACAATAAAATGATAATATTTTTTATAAGATTTTAGATATAAGTAGAGGACTCATGTTCGGATGTGATACATATTTTTTTATAAATTTTTTCAAGTAAATAATTAATTATGAATTTTTATTACAACTTTTAAAAATATAAAACTTGTATGTCGACCACTTTAACTTGTCAAAACTTCATGAAATTCATTTTTCTTTTAATCCTATAGTATGTGAAGAATAGAATGTGATGCATGTTTTGGATTCAAAAATGTGATACCATTTTGAAAGCTATAGATTTTTTTCAATCAGCCTATCAATCAGGACTTTAGTCGTAATTCAAATAGAAAATGAATAATAATTATTTATTAAATTCAAAGTAAAGCATAATTTATATTGGTGGAAAGCTGATAATCTCCTTTAAAAACCTTTTTTTTCCTCAATTTTTGGTAGAAAAAAGGTCATCAGCCACATACCCTACACATACCCATCATATCACCACTTTTTGGCCCATCACGATCCTGCACATACCCCTATGTCTATGAGGGTTGGCCCCACTGTTTAGAATACAATGTTCCATGTCTTGAATATTGACCTATATTATAATATCCTTCTAGGTCACCCATTGATTCATGTCATGAGATTTGTACCTTCCACCTATCACCAATGCCTGAATTTTCCCTATGATGGCATCAAAATTACTATACTAGGTGATCCTGATTCCTTCCAATACTACAATAATCTAAGAGGGACCACTAAATTTCAAGTTCATGTCAATTGAGAGGCTTCATCTTCCACTTCATCCCACTACATCAATCCATCTGACCTTGTCAAATCATTTGTTCCATTCACTACACCTTCCAAAACCAAGGTCTAGATCCATGATATGGGGTGTGGAGAGTGTCATATGCATAGTTCATTTTGTGTTGAGAAGTCCACAGAAGAAAATGGTAATGATTCTAAGGATATTTAGACTCTTAACAATGTTGTTGAGTCGACTTCAGATGGCTATGCCAAGATCAAAACCTTTTTTGATTCCAATGATACCTTTGTCTTCACCATATCTACTTATGATCCTATTAAGAATGTTCATGATCCTCCCTCTCCATCAAATGATTCTTTTCCAAGTTCCACTCCATCTTTTGAGCCATCATCTATCTATTTCAACCATCTTGAGTTAGGGTATGCATCCCCTACTATTTCCTCTATTGATTCTTATTTCCAACTTGTTAAGGATGTGCAAGCTTCCTTTAATGTTAACAATATCAATAAGGATAGTCCCAAAGAATCTATTGAGTGAATCATCGAGCTTTTTCATGAATCACACATTCCTACCATCTCATCTAACTCACCCATCCCACCCACGTAAATCCACTTGGATCAACAAGTGTCACCTTAAGAAAATAACAAGGATATAGCTCAAGAATCAGAGGTGAAAGTGTTTTTTACAAATGGGGATACAAAATCAAAAGAAAGAATGCAAAGAAAGAAATATCAAGAAAGGTCCTTTAGCCAAAATCAAAAGCTATTGGACAAGTCGAAGATAAAAAAATTCAAGAATGAAAGTAAGAAAAATTATGCTCCTTCATCAAAAGTAATTGGGGGTACCTATCAAGATAATGAAAATAATAAAGAATTGGTCTCCAACTATGCCTCTTCATCAAAAATAACTACATACATCTATCAAAGTAGAATGTCAAAAGAAGAGCTTGTTGATCCAAGGTCTCCATCTTCATCATCTTCACCTAATCCATACACTCTACCAAATCCATCCATATTTGCACATCTGTCATATCACTCCATCTCCTTTGGTGATGGTTGTCGATGGACCTTTAATGATGAACCCTTCACGTGTTATAACTCACTAGTTTCCCAACCTCCTTTTTTGTGTGAATCCTGATGGCCTACATAGTGTACACATTAGGAATCATACCATATCTCTCTTAGTTTGTTGCATCAATCATCCTCCATATCCATCACTCCCACCCTTCATTCAAATTAGATCATTTCATTCAGCATGGTCATACAGATATGAGACCAATTGGTTGGGCCCCTACATCATCACAACAACATATGGATCTAGAGATTATCAATTCTCTACTCCAGAAGGTGAACCACTACCTGAGCCCATCAATAACATGCATCTTCATAGATAAATTACATAGGTAGCCTTCAAAGAATCCTATTAAAAGTCAACAAAATATAAAAAAATAGTCACCCTGATGAAAACCTAACAAACAAGCATCTTGGTGACAACCAAAAAAGTAAAAAAAAAATAGTAAAGAGAAATAATTCATCTAATAGTGAAAACCTCTTCGGTGGCTCTTTGGATAAGTACCATGGTGAAAACCTAACAAACAAGTTCCATGTCTAGTCAGTCTATGCTCCTCAATCCACTATCACTCTATTTGGTTTTCCACCTTTTGTCCATCCATTCACACATATCATGTGTCTATAATAAACCTATCATCCTTCCCATGCCCTGAGAACCATTGACATCTAGCATCCTTTGCCTTTCATACCCACCCATTGGCACATTGGCATTCATTCACCCCACCCACAATAAGTTAGTCTTATACCTGACTAGGGGCAATTCCTTGACTTACATCTTCATGGGATCCTACACATGGTATCAACTTTTAAACCATCAAAATCCAAAAAAATCAGAAAACCATCAAAATCTAAGAAAAAATTGAAAACTATCAAAATTCAAAAAAATAGAAAAACATCAAAATCCAAAAACAATAAAAAAACCATCAAAATTTAAAAAAAATTAAAACCATCAAAATAAAAAAAAAATCAAAACCTTCAAAATCCAAAAAATCAAAACCATCAAAATCTAAAAATTGTAAAACCATCAAAATCCAAATAAATTGTAAAACCATCAAAAATCAAAAAAAATTAAAATATGCATCAAAATCCAAAACAAACAAAAACCATCAAAACCAAAAATAAAAAAGCCATCAAAATTTTAAAAAAATTAAAACTTCAAAATCCCAAAAATAGAGTCAAAGTTAGAGTCAGTCTGTGTCAATTTGGTCAACCTACATTGTCTTTGCGCATTGCTACATAGGCAAGGCCATATTTGAATGAGCCCTCGAGGAACTAGGTCAGTCCCATAGGGTTTTCTTGAGTCGAATCATTCAAGATTTGTGTCATAGTATTGATCAATTTTGGTCAGCATCAGCCAAACTACGAGGTCTTTATGTATATAATGTAGGTAAGACCATCAATCGATGAGCCCTCGAGGCCCTAGGCCAGTCCTTAGGCTTTGTTGAATCTATCCTAGTCTTTTTTCTTCAAGAAATCATGCATCTAAACCAAATCTCAAACCAACAAATCAACTATTCAACTAGTTTTCAATCCAAACTGGTCAACTATCTAATCATCAATGCTCGTCAAATCATTGGTCTTTATCATTTTGTCCTATTTAGGATGCATCCTTCGTGAATTAGGGCATTGGTCATTTGTCAACCTTGTCATTTTCTTTATACATGATATATCTTTCCTAAAGCTAGGCATGGTCAATCAATCTTGTTAATTGATCAATCCTATTAGTCACTCAACTTTGCTCAATAAAATCAGGTCGATCAAATCTTGATCATTCAATAAATCTTGTCAATCTATCAAATCAAACAATCAGTCAATTAGTCAACCTTATCAATCAATCAACATTGGTCAATCAAACCTATCATTCAATCACATCAATCTTATTGTCAAATAAACTTTGGCAACTGATCTAAGTGGTTGTTGACTTTGTTCACCTATTTTGTCTTATCTTTTTGAATGGTCTTTGGTCATGTTACTAGCTACCTCGAGGATTTCCCACAAAGGATTTAGAGGGGAAATGATGGATCATGATCTCCTTTATTTTTATTGTTGCTTGTGGTTTGTCTTGACAAAAATACTGGGGCAATTGAGTCCTTAGCATGAGTCATGACTTTCATTGTCTAGGTTGAGTGTCTTCTTTCGCAAGTGGCAACATTGCACACATTGGTCTATGTCATACCATGGTGTTTATGGTCCATTTGCTATAACTTTATTGCCTACTGATGATAAACATGCAAGTTGATATTTATTAAGCAAGAATATCCATCCCTTTTCATCTGACTAACTCCATGCTGACATTCATCTTCTCCATACTAGTACATTCACCTTCTTTGTGCTCTCGCCTTTCATTTTTGCAATCATCCTAACAGACCATAAGTTGATTTATTTTCTTGCCAATGCATTAAAATGGCTTTTCGAAATAATTTCTCAATTTTTTTAAAAATTTGAAAAAAATTCCAAGGGGCCATAGGTCCATCTCACCTTCACCGAGACACGCTAGGGCATGATTTGAAAAATATTTTCTTAATTATTCTTTGACACAATGCTCATATCACATTTTTCTTGATCTATGAGTTCCATTTTTCCACATCATTCTTTCTTCTCCCACGTTTAGTTAAATAATTTTAACTATTTAAGCATTTCTCTTTAATCACATTCTTCTATTAATACAATAATTTTAATTATTTAACTAATTAACATTCCCTTTCTTTATTCTTCCTTTGATTAGTTAAATAAATTAATATTTATTTAATTATGTCACTAACATTTTCTTTCTTTTTATAATTTTAAAAATAAATTTTCATTAATTTAATTATTTGCTCTTCATTGTTCATCTATAGTTAAATAATTGTTTTTAATTATTTAGCTATTCATTAATATTTTTTGTCCTTCTATTTGACTTCCCCTTTACCACTCTTTCGCTATTAAATAATTAATCTAATTTAAATAATTATTTAATTCCTCTTTCCCATTTCCTCTATATTTAATAAAATGGTTGCGCAATCATTTTAAATTAAATATCCATTTCCCTTATTTCTCAAATAAATAATCTAAATGATTATTTATTCCTTCACAT
Source organism: Sequoia sempervirens (assembly GCA_007258455.2). Lineage (NCBI taxonomy): Eukaryota > Viridiplantae > Streptophyta > Pinopsida > Cupressales > Cupressaceae > Sequoia > Sequoia sempervirens. Next base: position 14,641 of record VDFB02072829.1, read on the forward strand.
GCTTCTCCATGAATTAAAAAATAAAATTTGATTCCTCCACTAACTTCCCTCCACTTTCTCATTTTAAATCTTGACTATTGATTCTCTTTGATCTTCTTTCAATCTTGATCATCTGTCCTTAGTTGTCCCTAACCCTACCACTATGTGGTGCATTCATCCTCCACCATTGATCTAGGCATCTTCTAGATCTTTAATCTCAATCGTTCATTCGAATAGCTCTTTTATAAAAGAAGGCTTTCTCCATCATTTTTGCTTTACAACCACATTCTCCCAAGTTCTTGCTATCATATCATTGTTACTTGTAGGTATTCAAATATTTTGAAGTTGAAGGAAAACTTGTAAACTCAAAAAGAATAGAGGAGAAGCAAGGAAGATAATCAACTTTGATAGGGGATTTTACTTTATGCTTTCTTGTTTTGGATTGGGTTTCTAGGCTTAGATTTTGATAGTTGTGGTTGCTATTATGATCTTTTCCATTTTATCTCGATTTCCCCTTCCTTACAAATTCCTCCTTCCTTGCTATTATTCTCAAGAGAGGGGGCTAATTTTCTTGATCATTATAGAACAATCATCTTGTGCAATGTGGTTTATAAGATCATCTCTAAGTTAATGGTGGAGAGACTTAAGCCATGGCTCAACAAGGCTATTTTGGAGGAGCAAGTAGGTTTTGTAGAAAGAAGGAAAATATTTGATGGGGTGGTTATCATAGCTGAAGGTATTCACTCTATGGAGGTGTCCAATAAGAAGGCCATGTATTATCAAGTTGGATATAGCCAAAGCTTATGTTGGGTCAGTGAGATTTTCTCTAAAGATACTCATTGTCTTTGGATCTGGAGAAGCCAGAGGTCAATTGGGTGATGAGTTGTGTTAGGGTAAAAGTACAATGTTGTGTCACACTTTTATAAAGGAAATGGCCAACACTAATCCAACTTTTAAACTTGAATCACTAAAAAGTGGCATATATGTTTTGAATTTTGAAATGATGTAAACTAATAAAATGTGTATTTTTTAGTATATTTTATGTTTGTTTTATTATTTTAATTAAAAAATAGTTTGAATGTAGCTCATTATAAATTGACAATATAATAGTTATTGATAAAATGCTAAAAAATGAATTTACATGAGACGTCAATCTTTATATAGTAAATTTTAATTTTTTTATTCAATTTTTTTATGTATTTATTACTTGAAACTTTAGTGCATGGATATTATTTTTTGAATTTTGATTAATATATATTTTTAAATAAATATTAAAATGTATGTGTAATAAAACATAGATGTTTCCATTCGACGTCAACTTTTATATGAACTATTTATCTAAAATATAAAAAAAATATACCATCTTTATTTAGTTCTTTTATCTAGTGCATCATATTTTTTTCATTTTTCTAATAATTTTTACTATTTTTTGACATGGTAATCAACCTAATATTTTTTGCAGATAACCTGCTTTTAGTAAAAATAAAATATAAATAATAAATAATAATTAAACTATTAAAATATATATAATTTTGAAAAATTCAATTATGGATCTACAAAGGGTTATTTTTTATATTTTAAAAAATATTATTTGCATGCATAGAAGTTGTTGAAACATCAATCTTTCTATTTTGTTCCTTTTTATAAATTGGTCTCAAAATTGTTCTACATATGCATTTAGCTAACAATTTTAGTTGAAAATTTTGTGGACATGTCTAACTTATCTAGAATGAATCTTATTAAACCATATGTTTGACCAAAATTGTTTTTTAGATAGAAATACTAAAATTCACTTATGTTGATAAGTTGGAAAAAACTATGACACAACTTTATCCTTTTACTCATTATGTATACATCTTATTCAGTGTTGATTAATGGGGAACATTATTTTCTATTTGGTGCTTCTCAGGGACTCTAATAGGGTGATCCCTTATCACCATATCTCTTTATTATTACAGTTGAAGGCCTAGGGAGAATCATGAAACCCCATGTGAGGAATGGGTTAATTCAAGGTTGGAATTGGGGTGATGGGTTACTCCCCCAATCCCACTTATAGTTTGTGGATGATACTACTTTGTTGGGTGCTATCAAAACCATAGAAGTGACTAACTTAAAGTGGGATTTAGATATATATCTTATTACTTTAGGTCAAAAATATCAATGAAGATAAGTCCTCTATTTTCTTCCTTTTAATACCCCTCTTCTTACTCAATCAAAAATTTCTTAGATTCTGAGATATTACATTAGTGCTCTCCCTTTTGTGTACTTGGGTATCCATCTCTGTATTAGCCCCTTTCTAAGAGAGACTTAGAAAAATTTGTTGGATAAATTTCAAGACTGGGCTAGCCATTGGACCTATAGATGGTTGCCCTCTATTAAGAGAATTATGTTATTAAAATTTATTGTAAAATCTCTCCCTCTTTATAGGTGTGTGGTATAGGTTGCTTTGATTAGTTTAATTAAGGATCTAGATAGCTTATCTATACAATTCCCATGGGTTGGTAATCTAGCCTCCTCAAAAGTGGAGTTTAGTTAGTTGGGAAAATATTTGTAGACCAAAATAGTTGGGGGGCCATTGGTTTGTGGTAGGCTATCCTTACTAGTAAAGTTATAAGAAATGATGCACTAATCAAGATCAACCTTGGGCTAGGATTTTTTCCTCAAAATATTTGAAGGGTATGGATAACAAAGATGTGGTTAGAATCTCTTTGGTGGGTAAAGGGTTCATGATCTAGAACACTCTCAAAAGGGGAAAGATTAATTTATAGATTAATTTTTACTAGGCATGTATAAAAACCACTTTTTTTTACCATACCATGCACGTGTACAGACATCATAGTTTGACCTAAAAAGAAGTATTTTTCTAATTCATTTTGGGGAAAGATATGTAACATCTTGAAAACTGATGAGAAATTTTTTTTTGTAATTTTTTTCTGAATATTTTTTATTGGTCATAATTGTTGGTTTCAAAAATCAATGTGTATGAACAACATAATTTGACCTAGAAACTAATGATTCTTTTTATATTTTTCATTATGTAGAAAACTGTCTAAAGATTGATGTCATATAAATTTTCTTACAAAAAAATTTAATAGATTAAAAGTTATTGAAAACAAAAAGCCTAATATTTCAAGTTCATGGACTAGTTTTCTTAGAAATTAATTAAAAATAGAAAAATTAATCAAATATTTTAAAAAATTATATATTTGAAAACTAGACACTTTGATCTATAATGGGTTTTAATTTCATAAAATTAATTCTGAAAAAAATTCCATTGAAGGTATATTGCCAAAGTTAGACATTTCTCTTGAATCTACCTTAGTTTTTTAGTTCCAAGTCAAAGGCTAAGGGTCGGGTTGCCAAACCTTTCCCGAGCCTAAAACCTAAGAAAAAAGTGGCTTGGAATTTTATTTTGTTTAGAATGGGTACCCATTTAGGAATAAGATCTCAATTTAAGGCTCAGGTTATCATTCCTAAACAGGTACCTTTTTAAAAAAATGGGTACCCATTCATTTTGGCATTTTTTTGTCCAAAACGTCCCCTCTTCGTGGACCTAACTTCTTGCACCTACCCATTACCCAAACATTATTTTCCTCTGTAAATTCTTTGAAGAGCTTATATTATTAATGTATCTAGACAACAAAAAAATAGTTTTCCTTTCAAAATTTTGTAATTCAAGTAAATTATTTTTGAATGAATAGTATAACATCTTAGGTTGAATTTAAAAATGAATCTGCATATAATATAACATTTAAATATATTTCAAAATATGCAATTGAAGAATTAAGAGTTGAGGTTCTCTATAAAGAAAAATAAATGTTATGGAAATAGAGAATGAGAGAAGCATGTTTTATTTGACAATTGGTGGTAAGTAGGTGAATTAGGAAGAGCTATTGCAATGATGGAATCAAGGTCTATGCTAACTAATGTTCTACTTATATATATTAGTTGGGATGGGCCCATAGGTGGTTGCATTGTGTTAAGTGTATTATAGCCTCTATAGCCATGATATTATTCACTCTCTCAACATGTATCATGTTATATTTTACTAATGTCTCATACAACTATAAAAATGTCCTCTAAGTCTAATTATGCTCTCAACACCTACACTTGATCTAAAATGGGTTTTTTGGGAGAGAATGGTCCATATGCATATTTAGGGATTTATCCAAATCAAATCCACATGCTTATTCAATAGGAGTATTGTGTTTACTTTGTGCAAGTCTAGCATGCAAGGTGAGTGTGTTCAACTACAATAGCAAAAGTGTAGCAATAGAAGTGTCTACTATACGGGGATTTTACTTTTGTATGTAGGTGTTGCCTATTGTGTTGTGAGTGATCTCTAAGTAATGTTCTTTCCTTTCAATTTAGCCCTTATTAGTAAAGTTAGTTTTGATCATTCATTTATCTTATGGTGTGGATTAGGTTTGGATGCACGAAGGAGAGGGAAATACAAAAGATTGAAGCAGAAAAATAGTTTTTAAATGGAAGAAATATAACAAAAGATTAAAATCTGATAAGATAATGTCTGAAATAACAAGAAGAAATGAAAAAATACTAAACGTGCATTTTTCATCTCTATATTACTATTAAAAATTCCACTATCTCAAAATATTAAACAAAAATAAATAAATATTTTATTTTTCTTCCTACAAATACAATCAATATGTTACTGTACAAAATATCTAGAAGGATGTTATTACTATGATTTAAGCCAGTGAAGCATTGTCTCTCTCTGTTATACAAGCATTGTTGTCCTCCACAAATTCTTTTTAAGAGCTTATTTTATCAATGTCTGGACAGCGAAAAATTTAGTTGGCCTTCCAAAATTTTGCAATTCAACTAAAATTTTGCTGATTGAATAGTATAATATCATAAATGGTTAGTTTTCGGGGGGCCATTTCTGTTTTCATTGTATGGAAAGTCCTAAGTTATGATGCCGTGATCAGCGCCCATTTTTTTTTAAACTGTTTGTAATAATATGAACCTATTTCAAAAGAAAAATGTTAAAAGAGATGTGTACGGAAAGAGAAATTCCAATCATCAAAACCACGTCTACAATAAACATACTTATTTGACCATTTCTATATAAATACTGCCATTATATTTGTTTTTCATACAGAAAGTGAAGCGAAGGGAGAGAACCCACATGCTTATATAACTTGAGGATTCTTTCTTTTATTTAAGTCTTATGAGTATTACAACTATTCTATATTTATCATTGAAAGTATCCACAGGTGCCCAGTCATTTTGTTTTAATATGCTTCTGAACTTCGTCTAAGTTTTCTTCTGCTATCTCCTTGTAGATATTAGTATCAGGAGTAATAATAGCTAAACTTCAATTCAGGAGCCCCATTGTAGCTTCATACCATATATTGCCTGCAAAAGATTTGTATTGTCAGTAGAAAGAGAGAGAACCGACAATAAATGAATGCCCTAAAACAAAAATATCTTTATGGAGGTTTAGATAAAATCTATTCATGTATATATAGCAATGAGTATGCACAATATCATATTACTTTGGAGAGCAAAAGATTTGTATTGTCAGTAAAAAAAGAGAACCAACAAACAAACCAATATAATTAGGAGTAAATGAATGCCATTTAATATTTATAATGAAAAACAGAAGTAACGTGGGCGAAAAATGGACAGTCTCTAGCAACTTTGAGAAGATAGCCAAAATAGGGAAGGACTGTGTAAATTGGGATTCAAGGAATTATTCTAAACGGTGGGATTAAACAGTGCAAGTTTTGATTTGTTTAAGTGGTTTATTTGAAATTATTTATTTTTTTCAAAATCAAACTACATAATAGAATCAAAACTTAGTGTAAACCAAAATAATAAAAATAGTTATATCCTAAATTTATAAAGCCAAAGTACTAACATCATCTTAAAATGAAGAAAATTGTGATATAGGTAATCAACAATGAAGTTAAGACAGTATGCTTCAGGCGATAATACTTGGAACCAAAACTGAAAAAGTTTTGAAGCATAATCAGATTTTGGAGTAGGTGTCATGATTTCTGGCTATTATTGTCGTGTGAGGACACTTACTAGGAAAAAGTGTAACATGCTTGCCAAGAATTAAGCTTCTAAACGTACCAGAAGATTTGTACTTGTCTCTATAATTAGCAGAAAAATCAACCAGAAGATTTGTATTTGGGGGAAGCCACTTGGCCTGATTCAATGCTATTCAAGTCATCTAACAGGATCTCATAATGCCTTTTTACATCCTCTGGAGATTTCCCATCAACCATCGCAGCCACCTTTTGCCAACGGTCAGGAGTGTCTTTGTCATAGATGGCTATGGCATTCTCAAACGATTTATTTTCTTTGGCTGTCCACGTTGATACAGTATTTGCCCCAGATGAAGAACTTGGACGACTGGCCATAATGCCGAACTCAAGCCTTCAGCCAAACAGAATCGGATCTGATTCAGGGGATCAATATATTGCACTTTTATGTGCTATGACAACCTTCTAGTAACAATTTTTGTAATAGAACTTCTAAAAGACAAAGGACCCCACTCGTCCAACTGGTGGAAACTAATAGAATATTCAAAGCAATCCTAGACAACTACCAATAGTATAGGAGCAAATACGAAGGTGAAGACTCAATTCAATTCTATGCCCAGTGAGGAAATTCAGTAGAATATGTAAATCAAATGGGACAACTAGTAACGTCTGAAAGACAATATGTGGGGTGAAATTCACTAGAAAACCAGTTAAGGGTGTCAAAACCAAGCAAATCGGAAGAGAAAAAGAAATATCAAATGCAAGGACTAATAATGATAGCAACCAACTGCTTGCTACAGGAGAAAATACGAAGGTCAAGACCCAATTCAATTCTATGCCCAGTGAGGAAATTCAGTAGAATTTGTAAATCAAATGAGACAACTACTAACGTCTGAAAGAGAATATGTGGGGTGAAATTCACTAGAAAACCAGTTAAGGGTGTCAAAACCAAGCAAATCGGAAGAGAAAAAGAAATATCAAATGCAAGGACTAATAATGAAAGTGGATTAATAAATCACAACCAACTGCTTGAAATGGCTTGACAAACAATAAAATTAAACACAAACTAAGCACAAACTCGGTTGGATTGCTTAAAAAACAGAAATTGAAGCTTTGGGGGTTACTGGATACAGGGGAGGTAGGCAATAAGGTTTGAGGCTTTGCAGCTTAGGTAACAAGGCAGCGTTAGGTTTTATGACTATGTATTGGACACCATAATTGAGCTATAGGAAGTGTCCCTATAAATAGATTGGAGTTTGGGTTGTGTAATAATCAGCCACTTGTTGGAATCTTAAAAGAATAATTGAAAGAAAAACAAATCCATGGAAGCCAGACGATGAAAAAGAATCAGAAGAATACGACAAATTATTCAGCAGAATCCACGAACTGGATTCATCTTTGTCGGAACACAAAGACTGAAAAATACATAATGTTAATAATATGCCTCTCAAAGTCATTGAATCCTTTGGCTATTTGATAAATTGATTTAGTAGCTTATAAACAGTTTAGATAGTTTTAAATGTTAAATGAATCAATGGTGGTTGTTTTCTTTTGTGTGGGGACTGTAGTTCATGGTATAAGGTATGTTCCCCAGTCCCCACTCATCCCAAAACTTTAGGAATCCCTAAGAAAATTGATTGTGCTTCTGTACCTTCAGAATAATTAGGATATTTTGCAGCTGGAAATATGCTACTACTTTACACCTGCCTACACCGGAACTTGTGGTTATGATTATGTGGGGAATTTTCCTTACTAGCTAGTTGTAGTCTTTCTAGAGAAACTCCTAATCTGTCTGTCTGTTTAGAAAGTATGCCAACAATTTCTGTTATATATGGTATTATATTGAAGAGCATCTGCATCTTTATAATAATAAATATAAAATAATAATAATAATATTATTGAGTTTAGATAGATTTTACAATTAATTATGTAAATGTTTATAAATCATTACAGTTCGGTAACATACAAGAATTCTGTAAACTATTTTACACAGACTTTCTTTCAACTATTTTAACACATAAATATTTTTATTAGACAATGTAAACCTTACTTTTCCAACAAATAATTGACACACAGCAGACATGCCTAATTGAGATTGGAAAATATTGTACTTATTATAGAGATATATTGGCTGATCTCACTTTTACCAGTCTCCATCTTCAGGATATGCACTGAATATTGTTAGGTGTGTAAGGCAGGTTTGGCTGTAGATTAAAATATGCCATTACCCACGGCTTTATCCTTAAAAAATCTTTCTTTGTTCTAAAAGGCTATGTGAGCAGGTTTAAATTAGAAGAACTTAAGCAAATTTCTTAATATTAATTGTCCTATTTAACGAAATAAAAGTTGCCCACTGCAACACAGGTCTCCATCCTCATATGGCCCATCAATGTAGCGACTATTCTCCTAGCATATAGGAGTGAATCTGATATAAGGGATAAATATGCAGCAATTTCAGGAGCATATTTTATCTATTGGATCATTGATAATTGGTTAATATGAAGTAATTCTAGAGGTATGATATAAGAGATAAGATTGGAATCATGTCTTAAAAGATTTTGGTAGAATTGATATCAATAATCTTTAACTTTCAGTCAAAAGATTGGGATTATGTCTGAGAAGGTTTTGGTAGAATAGATATCGCTAATCCTTAACTTTCAGTCAAAAGATTGAGATCATGTCTGAAATTTTTTTGATAGAATAGATATTGATGTCAATATAGATTCATACTCTCATATCAAATAACAAAACAAACTTAAAAATGATATAAATCCTCTATAAAAAGCCATATTAGCCCTTTCATCTCTAACTTGAAACAATAAGTAATATTCAGTGACAAATCTCAGTGTAGTGGCAAATCTCTTAAGGAATAAATATCCATGAGTTGTACGTCTCATCATAGTAAAAGAAC
>VDFB02072830.1:0-67300 GCA_007258455.2 Sequoia sempervirens
CTATCCAATCATTGATCCATATCACAACAGTTTTCAAGCAAATACCATATCATGACTCATATCGAGATGATCTAAAATCTAAATAATATTTGGAATAGCAGTATTATATTTTGAACAATGGTTGTTTCATTTTCGATATCATCTCTCTGGAGCACACTCGATGATGTACCGAACTAGAGGGGCGAGGAAAGAGAATGACTTTTCTTTGTCTACTATCTTGAGGTTAACTATCCATCTATTGAAAATATGTTGTGAGACATGATGACAGTTCCAAATTTGCATCAGAAGGTGGGTAGTCTTTGTCTGTTTATGCAAGAAATGCTCAGGTCATCTCGGTTCAATTATACCTCGATGCTTGTGTTTACTTGCTATATCAAAAATCATGAAAGTTGTACTCAGGTCATCATTGGTGCTAATTTACCCTCTAATGCTTGTACATACTTCCAACATTTGTAATGCTCTATGATGATTCAAGAAAGCTACCAAAAGGCTCAACAAATGGTTCATTTCATTTAGTTGCATTTCATTTTAGATCAGTGCATATATATCTGCATACTAGATTTGCATCAGAGTTTTTGAAAGGGCTAACAAGAACATCAACGACTGCCATGTCTCTTTGGACTATTTGTGGAGGACATTCGAATATTTGTTTCATCACCACCTTTTATCATCTCATTAACCATTTATATTTTATCTAGGTCCTATCATTTATCTTTTTCATAATTCATTTCATTATCATTCATTTGTATATCATTTAGATCCTCTATCATATTCATATCATTAACATTTTATCATTTTCATAATTCAATTCTTATCATTTCATTTTTATTCATTTCATATCATTAACATTTTATCATTTTCATTTTCATATCATCATTTCTTATCATTATCATCATCATTATCATATCATTTCAATTCTTCATTTCATTATCATTCATTTCATTATCCTCTATCATTTCATTTCATTTCATTTATCATCTCATTATCATTTCATTATCATATCACTTTCATTTTCATAGTATCATTTCATTATCATTATCATCATTCAAATTCTTTATCATCTCATTATCATTCATTTCATTATCATTTCATTTCATTATCCTTTATCATTTCATATCATTCATTTCATTTTCATATTATCATTTCATTATCATTATCATTACCATTCATTTTCATTTCTTTTCTTTTATCATTTCATTATCATTTGTCATTTCATTTCTTTTATCCTTCATATCATTATCATTTATCATTTCATTTCATTATTGTTCATTTCATTATCCCTTACCATTTCATCATCATTCATTTCATTATCATTTATCATTTCATTTCATTTCACTTATCACTTATCACTTATCATTTCATTATCATGTCATTTTATTTTATCATTTCATTTCATCATCATTATAAAACATTACATTTCAAAGCATATCATTTATCATCTTATCATACAACTCATTATTATTAATAATTTCACTTCCTATCATTATTCATATCATTTATCAGTTGTCCCATTACATTCACATCATACCTATCATTTTCCATATCAAATTCATATTAAAAATTCATGATGCATATCATAAACACAACATTCATTTTCCATCATATTATGATTATTTACTTGCATTTGAAAATCCAAAAACAAACATTCCATACATACATTTTCATATCATTTTCCAAACAACATTTTCATAAAACATATCCAATATCCCATGACATATTTTCATAACCACATCATAAGTAATCCACCTGCATGACATCATTAGTACGCATCATCAATCATTTTTCATCATCATCATAAACACATCATATCAAATCATCCTGCATATCATGTTAGTCACCATATCATTAAAATGCATACCAAAATCCATAACATATAGAAATAAATGCATATCACATAATCATCCCATAAATACACATCACATCATCAAAAACTCATCGCCGCTGCATATCATTGCTCATCATAAATAATACAAATGTCGAATATCCAATGAAACCAAAAATTCCAAAGAGAGATACATGGGATATGATCAAAAATCACATATACATGCTCCAAAAATGATATGCCACTAGTACCTGCGTCTGGATCCCGCCGAGGCCTAGTAACCCCCATGCTCTGTGTGGCCATTTGTGACCTACTCCTGGTCCTACTACGAGACCGTGGGAATGGCTCCCTGCGCTATGAAGGACAAAACTCCTCATACCTGACATGGTATTACTCTGCCTCCCTTGCAATATCCATGCCCTCTATAATAGCATCTCACAAGGATGCACTCTCTACAGTACCCATCAGCCTCTAAGTGACACCCTCAGCTCTGTTGCCCTCTATCTTAATGCATCCCTCTCTGCGATCAGCTGGGCTATCTGTGGGTCTGGGGTGGGTCTGGGGCAGGGTGTGATACCAGTGCTAGAGCCTGAGCTGTGATTGTAACTATGCTATCACACTCTATGCCTGACCTAGCTAACCCTGAACAATTTGCACCTGGGCCTGTAATGTGTCTATCTGCACCCGTTGTGATGAGGAGGAAACCCTAATAATGGTCTGGGGTCTACCACCAGATCTAGGCTGCCATACAATCTAAGTGTTGGTTAAGCTGTCGAACCTCTGCCTCACTACCCTCTTTGCCTCCCCCCCATCATCTCCCCCATCATCCCCACCATCTGAGCTATCATCATCCTTGCCACCCTCCTCCTCATCTCTGTCACTCTCCTCCTCATCTCTGCTCTCCTCCTCCTCCTCTCCTCCACCCACCGCCTGCTCCCCGCCAGCCACCTACCCTATCTCTCCACCCCTAGCTATTGTACTACTACAATGGGCCTTGGCTCATCTGGAAATGTAAATCATGGGAATTGATGTGTATGGAAATACACTAAGTACTCATCTGACATCCCTGCATCTGTCACCTTTGGCCTGTATGCCCATACCTCAGACTATAAGTTGGAATACTCTGTATATGCCACCTAGTATGTAATACATCATCCCCATCCAGGATCATCCTTGTGCTTCCCATAGTGAGCAACACCCTGTGGCATCCCCTACGTATATCTGTACTACCTTTGAACCCGTAAGGCCAAAAAGCTCTCAATAATGTATGGGGTCTGCCCTATCAGATATCATTGCATGCAGACAAATGGAATCTCCAAATGATCCATGTCCCAGGGGTCGCAATCTATGTATGACCTCCATATAACGGAATCCACATCATCCAACACAAGCCGCCAGTACTCCAACTTGCCCAGCGTGGGCTGGACAAGTGCACCTAAATACGCATATACATACGGCCTACCTGGTGGCCTAGCCCTAGCAAACTCTGGCCTCGTAATTTCAATATGCTCCCATGCCTAGATCTAGAGCAGAGTCACACCACTGGCCAAACTCGTCGATCCTCGGTATACCACTTGATGTAGATCATGATACAAATGAGCCAAAATGCAGCTCCCTCAGGCATACCTCCGCAGCTAAGTCACCATCCAGTCTAGCATCCTCCCTCAACCAACTAAAAATCCCTTCAACCGATGGTCCGGTCCAAGGAAGCCTCCAATGAATGCACCCAACACAGCAACTAAGGCTGGATATCTACTGAAATCCACCCACGACACCCAATATCCTACTATCGCCATATCACCGCAGATCCTCCTCAGCACCTCTGTCCCTCCTATCTCCTTGTGGTCATAAACCACAAGGTAACCTACCACAAGAATCCCTAGAATCCTGTACACATCCTCGGGTGTCACAGTCATCTCACTAGTCAGCAAATGAAAGGTGTTATGATCGGAATGCCACCTCTCTGCCAGTGCAGTCAATAGTCCCCTATTGACTCGAATCCCTCGCGGGATAGTCAACAGGGATCCCAACCCATAGTTACCTACCCACTGTATCTCTGCTAGAGTCAGCTCTCCTACCTGATGCCAACATATCAGAAAATGCTCTCTAATCTGGAGGTTGTCAAAAACCTCCTATTTTTTTTGTCATCACAAGGACAATTAATCAAACTCATACCAATGACTCATATTATGTGCTCTATCTATCAAGTGAACTATATCAGTGACCCATATCAAATTAATCAGTGAATCATATCAACGCATCATATCAGTGACCCATATCATGCAATCAATCATATCATGCAATCACTGCTACATCTATTTATCTGAATATCAAATCAAGCTACTCTAGCATCATTTACTATTTGTTTTCTTTTTCAGGAAAGCAAAATTATTAACGATTAAATCATTTTATTTTTTTTCTATTTGTACTTTAGTCATGAATTCAAACATGTTTGAAAAACCATCATCTACTATTTGGTTTCTATCACAGAAAACAAATTTATCAGAAGTCATATCAAGCATATACTCTTTGTTTCCTAAAAGCAAAGTTATCAAACAATACATCAATCATTCTACTCTTTGTTTTTCATCCAAGAGAAACAAAAGTTATCAGCTACTTACTCTTTGTTTTTCATTCATATGAAGCAAAGTTATCAAACAATCAATCAATCTACTCTTTGTTTTCTATTCGGGGAAGCAAAGTTATCAGTTAATCATCAGATTTTCTATCATTTCTATCCATATCAGCATGATGGCAAACTAATTTCTCTATCTATTGACCAAAGAAGCAATGTAGATCATCATTTTTCATCACAATAGCATTCTGCCAATTTTTTTCCGGATGCGCTAATTTGCACCTCCGATGCGCTGAAACTCATAAGCGCTACAATTTGCCTCAAAAGTGCTAAAACTATGTATGCATGTTTTTGCACCCTAAAAGCGCTAAAGTTTTTCCTATAAGCGCTAAAACCCTATGTGCGCTAAGATATTTTGCAGATGCACTACTTCATACCCTAGATGCGCTAATACCCCTCTGTTGTGGCCAATCCCTAAATGCACGACTTTGTGCCCTAGATGCACTAAAGTTTTCTAGCCGGACTTCTATCCTATAAGTGCTAATTTGCACTTCGTATGCACTACAAAACCTAAAATTTACCCTACACCTATATGCGCTAAAGAACATCCTAGATGTGCTACATAAATTTTCTTGAATGCACTAAAACAGATAGTCGTATGCACTAAAACAAAATTTTTAAACCTAAATCTGTGCGAAAAAGCTTGAAAATTTGTTCAAAATAAAAAAAATTGAATCATAAAGGATTGAATCGACTCACCCGTGGTCCATACGCGGCTGGTCTCTAGAATCAGTGGGCCTGCTCGAATCTATGCATGTGAAATGGAATCAGCATCTCGCTAAGTCACTATTAGAGCATAAAAATCACTATAGTAAAAGAGCGAAAATGACTTCCACTTTCACCCCTTTTACCTTATATGGGTCAATTAAGGTGGATTTTTGGTGGCATTTACTTTTTTTTTTCACCAGGGGCATCTTTTACACCAATTATCGAGAGTTAAATCACTGAATCACCAGCAGAATATCATCAACCAATCCAGTTTTGTTTATCACATTTTCGAAATTCATATCATCATCCGTGATTTACCTGGGAGGCATCAAACATCGACATCAAAACATATTTAGGGGCAAAAAAATTATTTTCTTTGAAGCAATGTGTTTCACACATCACTTCAAAGAGGGGCAAAATGTATACATCTAAAAAGGTGTGGTTAATCAAGCTTGTTAATTAATTAAATATAAATTATTTAATTAATCTTCTAAAGTCATCTACATATAGATAAATTTAATTATTTATTTATATTGTTCACTTTATAATTCTTCTACCTTAATTAAATAAATAACTTTATTTAATTATTACCATCTTCCATATTCCTCTTAATTAAATTAAATAAATTTTATAATTTATTTATATTAATTATCATGTTATTCTAAATTTGAATATTTGAATTCAAATAATGGAATATTCCTCCAAACACCCTCTTCATCTCATAGTTAAATTAAATATTATAAATATTTAATTTAATACCTTTTCTCACTCCATACATAATTAAATTTTTTAAATATTTAATTACCTTATAAATTCATCTCTCACACATAATTAAATATTACTAATTTAATTATGTGAACTTCTAAATTCATCTCACACATAATTAAATATTACTAATTGAATTATGCGAACTTCTAATTTCATCCTCACATATAATTAAATAAATTAATTTATTTAATTATGAAATTCATTCCCAACTCATTCTTCAAATGGCAACCTTCCTTCAGATCTAAATGAGAAAATTTGTGGAGGAAACCTTTTATTTCTCTCTCACCTTTCAAAAATCTCTCACCGTCCATCTTGACAAGCTTGATCTCAACCGTTGATCATGACAACCAATCAAAATCCTCAAAAAACTCTATAAATACATGTGTGAATCCAAGCATTGGTTACACAGGTACACATAGATAGACGCATACACGCAATTACGCTTACACACTCACATCTTTTAGCATTCTAGCAATAATCATATCTTAGAATTAATTTTATCATATCATAGCATAATCTTGCATTTTAGCATAGTATGCATTTTAGTTTAAATCTCATTCTCTAGTAGTCCATTTTGTTGAGCTTGGCATACTAAATCTGAGAGCAACTTGAATCAATGAAACGCTGGAGATAGAGAGCAATAAGATGACTTCGAAGAAGCTGCCATGAGAGTTTGTTTATATTTTCCTTAAGCTTCTTTGATATAAGGTTTTATTGTATGTTTTTTGAATTCATTATAATAGACATATTTTCATACACACATAAACCAATTAGGTAATAATTTTTTTCAGACTAATACCCCCTTTAGTGATACTTATGGAAAAGGGCACTTTAAAATAAGTCCTAGGAACATGGAATAATGAGGTACTCATGTATAAAATAAAATTATCCCTAGAATACATCACAACTCAATATAGTGAGGTGATTCTAAAGGTTTAGTAAATGTATTTTCAACCTTCTCTTGTGTAGATAAATACTCTAAGGAGAGAATACCACCATGGATAAGCTATCAAATGAAACACGTGTATATTGATTTAATTCATCCTCTAATGTTCCACTAATTTATGTGAAATGTAAATGGCACTTTGGTTATCACACCAAAGAATAGTAAGATGATTAGATGGTAGAGAAAACTCTACAATAAGTTTCTAAAACCATAAAACCTCATGGTTGGAAATAATATTACCTCAATTCTCAACCTTAATAGATAAAATTGTAATAGTGATTTGCTTCTTGCAAGACTACAAAACTAGACTAGAACCAAGGAAAAAAAAAAACTAAAAGGTATACTTTTGTGAATCAACATCACTTGCCCAATCTAATCCAATGAAGCCTACTATCTATGAAGCTCTTGGTGTGTATTGGATGCCAAAATGTGTGGTACCTTGGATATACCTCAAAATACACTTGGATACCTTACAATGAATCTCATGAGGGTCATTTAAAAAGTGGAAGACAAGCCCAAAAATGAAGGTGATATTAGGACAAGTTTATGTCAAATATAAAAAGCTTCCAAATAATTATTTATACAAAGTAGAATCAACACTAAGTGTTCTTCAAGCAATAGTCAAAGTAACACCAAACTAAACTAGTGTAGGAGTAGGCTTACAATAAGCTAGACTAAACTAATGAAGTGAGTCAATAAATTATTTTTGATGTTATATGGAGATCTCATTAGTAGATTGTAGAACCTAAAAACTAAGAAAATTATGAAAAATCCCAAGATTTGTCAAGTCAAAGTGTTCCATCAATTTGTGTTGAATATCTTAAAGCATGGATAAGGAGCTATTAGTGATAATCAAATCATCTAAATACAATAATAGTATCAAAATATCATCCCAATGTCTTTGAATGTACATTGTACAATCTAAGTGGAAATGAAAGAAACTAGATGCAAGAAAGAATCCATCAATTTTCTCATGCCAAGCTTCAAGGGCTTATTTGATACCATGTAAGGAATGTTAAAACTTGTAAACAAGAGTTAATTATTGCACAAATATTGGAGGATAATCCATGTAGATATCCTCATAAATATCACCTTGCAAGAAATTTTTCTACATCCATCTAAAAAATGGGCTCTCTAAGATGCAACAATAGAAAATATAAGGAAAACTAAATCCAACTTGGCTATAGGGGTAAATGTCTCTAAGTATCCAATACCCTCAACCTATGAAAACTCCTTTCATAATTGGTGTGATACACCCACTTGCAATCAACCATCTTTCTTCCCTTATCAAGAGAAACCAAATCCCATGTATTGTTATTCACCAAGGAACAATACTCATCTATTGTACAATAATCCCACTTTGGAATACTAAAATCCTATGAAAAAATATGTGGATTATTAAATATAATGACTCAAAATATTAGTGTGGGAATTTTGTGAGTGAGTTTATGAGAACTCATAGGATCACCAACTAGAGATCCAACCTCCTAAATAGTACTCCATACCCATCTAGGAAAAACATGAGTAGTAGTTGGTGGAGGGGTGGAACATAACCATCATTTGAAGTATCCTAAAGTTTGGGAGATGAAGAAGGTGGAGTAGGTATTAAGGAATAATAATTGGATGTAGGATCTATCTATGTGAAAGACTCATTAAACTTAACATTTATATTAATATAGACATCTCAAGAGGTTGTATCAAGCAACTGCTAGCCTTTCACATCCTCACAATAGCCAACAAAGACAGTGGTTGACTCTTCTTCTCCATTATCTTATAGAGACCATTTGGTATGGTCCCAAGACTCACTACTAAGTACCATAAATAAATATGAGGAAAAAAATCAAGTGTGTTAAGGGTAGACTTAAGGTGGTGAGTGGGATGATCATGAAATGGATGATTTCTCATTACAATTATTTTAATTAAGAGAGGATCCATGGCTAGGGAACCATAGTGAGGAAATATGGTTGGCATATCTAAAAGTCCCAACAAAAAGACCACTTTACCTACAAGATCATGGATATAAAGTGATAAAATGGTAAAATTAGGGGAGAATAAATGCTTAATAGAACCAACAAAATTAGGGATCCTATAGCAATAGATTCCAATTCAGAGGAGAGAGGCCATGGTAGATGGAGAAGAAGATGAAAAGGTTCCACATGCATTAGTTTCAGTGAGCAAGGAAACTTCACAATTGAATGTTGGGGAGATAAGAAAAGCAATGTGGATTTTTTGGAAGCACTGAGCATGATATATTCAACTATGACAAAGTCCAAACTTATTAGAATAACTTGGCACCACAATCCAAAAGAGATGAGGCCTAGAACTTAAATCCATCTAGAGGAGCAAGAATCCTAAGAAAGATACCAAAGGAACTAGATGAAATAAATAGGAGATGCAAAAAAGTAGAACAAATTGAAATCAAGACTACTGAGGCTAGTAGTTTTGAAGAAGGATATCTGACCCATATAAAACTTAGCAACAAGAAGAAAAATAAAGAATCAATGGTTACTAGATAGGGAAAAAAATACCACAAATGATAGAGAGGTAACCACATAAGAGGAAACCACTAAAAACGAAGAGGAATTCCATCCAACCAAGTGAAAAAATGACTAGATAGTAGAAGAAACAAATAAATTTTTGACCAAAGAACAAAACCATGAGGTAGAAAAAAATTACTTCTTTGAACAAGAGGTGGGAATAATAAAGAAACTAATAAAGATAACCAAACACTCTAATCTATTGGACAAAATCAAACAATGTTTTAAATATTGAAAAAAATGATAATATCAACACCACAGATAAGAACAACATGATAAACTAATAGAGAATGGAAGACAAGACCTATCATGATTACGATTAGCATAGATCATAAAAAAATAATAGATGTAATGGTAGATTTCAGAGTTGACATAAATATGCTCCCAAAAATGGTATGGGAACAAATAGGGAAACCTAAACTTGAACAAACACCCTACAACATCAACCTAGTAGATGCTACCAGGATGAAAACCTTCGGAACTTGGAAAGAAGTAGAAGTGTTAGAGGAGTAAAAAAAATTGTTGACTTTGAGATAGTTGTTGTCAAATAAACCTTTCATTCATTTAATGCATTATTGGGACTAAGATGGATTTTCAATGAAAATGAAATTGCAGATTCAAGGAAGGAAGAAATATTATTTGCTAATGAAAAAAATAGTCAACATTCTCCTAGGGAAAAAACCAAATGAATCATAAAAAAAGGAAGTAAACACATAAGAATAGCATAACTCCAATAATAAAAACATCTACACAATACCATTAAATGAAACTATGGAAGAACAAAATTTAGAAGAGGGGATCAAACTAGAAAGCAGTGATTATAGCATAGATAGCAAAGAAGTGTTTGATGCATGGATGCAAGAGCCAAAACTTCATTCCTTGAGGATTAATAGAATCTAAAAGATATTTATGATTAGGAAGAAACTGGAGGATGTTCCACATTCTACCAAAAATATAGATAATCCATCATAGAATACTTATGGTAAATTGGAAGTTTGTAAAGATAACACTTTGGATATGCAACTAGATAAATCACATATCATGGGGAATTCTGAACATCAAACTCCCTAAGTATTCAGGAGTAGTATATCTTCTATCATTTATTACACAAACAAAATAAATATTTAACAATGAAGACCTTAGACTTGAGATATTACAACACACTTTATACGCCCTTAATATTTGTGTACATCGGGTTATGAATAGTTAGCTTGTGGCTATCTTAACTCCTAATTAAGTCATGTTATCATTATTATATTATTACTTGGTTAGGTCGGCCTAGGTGATATCCTAGGCATAAATAGGTATATATAAGAGGTTGTGAGTCTTATTTCATCGTCATATTGTGAAGTGTGTTCTCATTAGAGATATTTGGAGGTTTTCCCCCTCGAAGTGGCTTGTTATTCTCAATTATTATCAAGTATTTGCCGCATATTCATATCCTATTATTCTTTGTGCAAGTTATTTCATTACAAGTGGTATCATAGCATGATCTTGGCACCGTAGAGGCAAGGTTTTTCTCAATATTGGAGGTGATTTTGGGAAGAGCATATCTTTCAAATTTTAGCAATTTTTTTTAATTTTTAAAGGGTTTTTGAAGAACGTATTAAAGAAGCTATAGTCCAGATTTCAAAGGAATTGGAGTAGAATTGAGTGAATTATTATAGAATTAAGGTTTCTACACAATTTATTTGGAATCTATATATCTCTCACATATTGCCAAATTGGTGCTTTATTTTTAGTGGGTTTTGTATACATGATAAAGGAGACTACAGTACAAAATTTCTAGAAATTGGATCATAAATAAGTGAGTTATTGAAAAATTAGGGTTTTCACAAATATCAGACTCAAGGTTGCAAATCTACTTAATTCTTGGAGATTTTTCTAGGTGAGAGGTATTTTGGCCCTATTAAGTTATAGTAAAAAATTCAGAGAATTTAAATTTCATTTGTGTCATTTATTTCAATATTATAGGCTTCCATCATGACGGGGCCTGCAACAACGGGCAAAAAGAATGTTGTCACACCGGGGAAGACTTCAGATAAGGATGGGGTAACAATAGAGGATAGTAATTCTAATAAGGAAATTAGTAAGGTCAAGGAAGACATTTCCTTAATGAAGATGGATATGTGTGACCTAAGAGGAGATATATCGGATATACGACGCATGTTAAGAACCTATATGAATGAACCAAGAAAGGAGTTCTCAAGTAGCCAAGGTGAAAATTTCAGGTCAGCTAATATTGACACAAATTTTAATACTCCTATAGGATCTAGGAATTTTTTTCCAAAGATGGATATGTGCAAGTTCGATGCCAAGAATCCTCTAACATGGATAAACCAAATGGATAATTTCTTTAAAGTACATCAAATCCCAAATGGACAAAAGGTCATGATGGCTTCCCTATATCTAGAACGAGATCAATTCATTTGGTATCATTGGCTTTGTACTCATCAAAGGAGAAACAGTCTCACCATCTCATGGTCAATTTTTATGGAGGAAATCCAAGCACAATATAGCAATAGTGTGATAGAAAACTTCTTTAGCAAGCTTGCTAAACTTCAACAAACAAGATCAGTTAAGGATTATATTCAACAATTCCAAAATCTATCTTTAAGATTGGATACAATTGTAGGGGAGAACTTGAATGATTTATTCTTGGGTGGTCTCAAGGATCACATTCAACATGAGCTATGTATGTTTAGTCCTAGCTCTATAAATGAGTCTTTTATCTTAGCACGTAGGTTAGAGGAGAAGTATTTGATTCCTAAGAAGCAAGGGGCTAATATGACAAGAGAGAAAGGATATTCAACACTTTCTCTTCCCCAACCTACTAGGTTGACTCCACAAAAAATGAGGAGAAAAGAGAAAAAGGGTTGTGTTTTAATTGTGATAGCAAATACATTTGAGGACATAAACGTCATGAAAAGAAATTGTTCAATATTGAAGGTCCAAGTGAGAAAGAAGATGAGGAACCCGTATTAGAGGATGAAAGGGAGTCAAATGAGGAATCACATAATTCTCAACCAATCATTTCTTTTCATGCACTATCAAGTTTCAATGCTCCAAAAACTCTCAAAGTAGTGGGATTTTTAAAGAAGTAGAAAGTAACAATGTTGATCGACTCAGGTAGTACTCATAATTTCATCAACAAAAAGTTGGCTACTTGTTTAAATTGTTTCATACATCTAGCTCTAGAGTTTCAGGTTTTGATTGTAGATGGTGGTACATTTAGTTGTTTAGGGAAGTGTCATAGCATTAAATTATCCATGGGAGATTATCAACTTGATACCCCAATGTATGTGATATCCATGGGTGAAAAAAATATTGTTTTGGGAGTACAATTGCTTACTACATTGGGAAAAATTGAGATGAACTTCCAAGAACTATTCACGAGATTTCAATCAAAAGGAAGGGTGGTAGAGATAAGGGGGTTGAAGGAAAAGTCCCCACAGATGGTAAGCTCTCATCAAATGCAAAAGTTTCTTAAGAAAGGAGTAGATGGATTTGTGGCCTAGCTATGTTCATTAGAAGTCTCTCAATATAATGCTCCTATTCATCCATATTTACAAGAAATAATTGATCGTCACTTAGTTGTTCTTAGAGATATTCCTAAAGGACTTACTTCTAAGATGGATTGTGCCATACAACTAGTTCTAGGGAGCCAACCACCGAACATCAGACCTTATAGGTACCCACACATACAAAAAAGTGAGATTTAAAAAATTGTTGAGGAGATATTAGAGGTAGGAATTATCAGGCATAGTCAAAGTGCTTACTCCTCCCTTGTGGTGATGGTACATAAGAAGGATGAAACTTGGTGCATGTGTCTAGATTATAGAATTCTCAACATGTACACCATTAAAGATAAGTTTCCTATTCTAGTCATTGATGATCTTCTAGATGAATTGAATGGAGCTATGTATTTTACCAAGTTAGATCTTCAATCTGGTTATCACCAAATTTGAATTAAGGAGGAAGATATTTGTAAGAAAATATTTCAGACTCATGAAGGTCATTATGAATTTTTGGTGATGCCATTCGGTCTTACCAATGCACCATCTACATTCCAGAGTTTGATGAATTACATTTTTAAGAAGTTCTTGAGAAATTTTGTGTTAGTGTTCTTTGATGATATATTGATTTATAGCAAGACTTGGGAAGAAAATTTACATGTAGATCAAGCATTACAAATACTTGAAGATCATCAACTCTATGCTAAGCCATCCAAGTGTGCTTTTGGTCTTAAGGAGGTGGATTATTTGGGACACATAGTTTCACATGAAGGAGTAAAGGTGGACCCTAACAAAATTAAGGCTATCATGGAATGGCCTATTCCAAAAACCATTAAGAAACTAAGGGGATTCTTGGGATTCATAGAGTACTAAAGAATATTTCTGAAGAATTATGTTCATATAGCAACACGCCTCACCACTCTATTAAAGAAGGATTCTTTTCATTGGAATGAGTCTGCTAATGTAGCATTTGAGAGATTGAAGGAGGCTATGTGTACAACTCCAGTCCTTTCCACTTCTAACTTCACCAAGAAATTCATTGTGGAATGTGATGCTTATGGAAATGGGATAGGAGTTGTTCTCATGCAGGAAGGTTGACCAATTTCTTTTAAGAGTCATCAATTAAAGGGTAAGAATCAACTAAAACCTATTTATGAGAAGGAAATGCTAGTGATACTTCATGCAGTTAAACAATGGAGTGATGCAAGGATAGTTGGTCTTTACCTAAACATCACAAGACAAGTTATATAAATCAACCAAAAGATTCACAACTCTTTGACAAATCACCTTTTCAATCTAACTCTGTCTTGGCTAGTAGATCTACAAACCTCTATTTGAAAATTCTTCTCTCTTTCCACTCACCACCTCCAGAGACTATTTATGGTTTTGAACACCTTATTTGACCAACTTAAACATATACCAAAACCAATATAGATTCCTTTTTGACAACTCACTCAAATCCCTGTTGCAATGCTACCCTAAAAAGACCAATTAGGTCTATTTTACAAAGCAAGTCCTCCTTAAACTCTCCTCCAACCTAATTAAACCTCTTAGACCTTAAAGAAATCCAAAAAAAAGACATATTCACCAAGTTGCAGGTTCTCAAACCCTCATCTACCCGCTAATCTCAAAACCCTCAATTTTCACCATTAATGGTAAGGTTTGTTCAAACTCACTATTCCCAGACTCTTTCAGACTTGAAGTTTCCTCCAACACACTGTATTTTGTCTTCCTTCACTCACAAATCCATCTCCTAGCCACCACTCAAGTCAATTCTTCAAACTCTTTCTCAAAACCTCATTTTTCATACCCTAAGTCACTGGCTTTTCTTCAAGACAGTCATACATATACTCCAAAAACTCCTCACAAAGACTCAACCTAATATTCCACCATCCTAAACTATTGTCATATTCCCATTCCACGTAGTTACAAGGATTACAGTATGTGGAATGGACATTTTACTCTATTTTAAGGCTTCAAAACAACAAAACTAAACCTATAGACCAGTGTTAGTAATTTGAGTCTAACTTGCTTTATTTAACACTTGGAACCCTCAAATCAAAGGAAAAATGCAGGTATATCACCTCTCTAGAGAATGAAAAAACTTCTATATTGATTCTTTATAGTACGAAATCGTACAATCTGCTGGTAAAGCAAAATTTATAGAGAAAACTTAGAAGTTGGAGATAAAACAAGGTTCTTCTTGTTGAATCTTATTCAAAGTATTCTCAACCAATTGTTACAACATAGGGTTACATGTTTTTATACATTTATTTCATGAAACTTCCTACCAAAACTGACCAACTACTTTACAACTTCCACTTGACTATTGGTATCTCTAAATCTTGCATTTTTTCAATTACAATATTGACAACTTTTGTCAATTTTAACAAATTTGCACTTTTGAACCCCAAGACCTCCAAAACACCACTAGAATGACTCAAAACATTAATAATTTATCAAACATGACCTCATTTTCCATAACCTACAACTTGACACTTTAAACCCCTCATAAATCTCATATTTACATGCTTTGCTCTCTTTGAGCATTATTGACAACATGACACTTGCTCTACCAAATTGAACTTCTACTTACATTCAAGTAGCCAATGTGGCCTTATTAACACACAAAATGACCTTAAACATCCTAGACCAACCTATGACTCCTAATTTTCATCAAAATTGGAAGAAACTAACTGGGTGCTCCTGCACCATGGAGGCCTTATCTAATGGGTA
Organism: Sequoia sempervirens; assembly: GCA_007258455.2. Taxonomy (NCBI): domain Eukaryota; kingdom Viridiplantae; phylum Streptophyta; class Pinopsida; order Cupressales; family Cupressaceae; genus Sequoia; species Sequoia sempervirens. The sequence goes on from VDFB02072830.1 coordinate 15,668, forward strand.
GACACTTCAAGGTTAAGACAGATCATGATAGCCTAAAAATTTTTTGGAACAAAGATTATCTTCTGAAGAGCAATAAAAATGGGTCACTAAGATGTTAGGATATGACATTGAGATTATATATAAGAAATGGAAGGAAAATATTGTGGCAAATACACTTTCTAGGAAGGATGAGAAAGATGAAGCCTTATTGTGTGCCCTTTTAATATTACCAGCAAATTGGGTGGAAGAAGCAAAAGCATAGTGGAAAAATGATGTTGTGACAAGTAATCTCATCCAACAATTAAAAAGTGATCCTAGTAGTTCAAAGAAGTTTTTTTGGAAGGGAGATACTCTTTGGTATAAAGAGTGTGTTTATCTCTGTAAGTATTCCACTCTTATACACAAGATTCTCATAGAACTACATGAGTCTCTAGTTGGTGGCAATTTAGGATTTGAAGACATATAATCAAGTCAAGCAAGATTGTTTTGGGAAGGGCTAAAATGTTATGTTCAAAATTTTGTGGTTCAATGTTTGGTTTGTCAAAGGAATAAAGGGGAGACAATTAAGACATCAAGTCTCTTGTAGCCTTTATCTATTCCTAGCCAGCATTGGGAAGAGGTATCCATGGATTTCATCATAGGGCTTCCCAAATCTAAAGGTCATAATGTCATCATGGTAGTAGTTGATCACCTCACTAAATATGCACATTATATTGCATTATCACATCCTTTCACAACAAGTTCATTGGAATTTTTTTTTGGAGAATATCCAAAAGCTACATGGTACACCTAAGGTTATTGTTGATGATCATGACCCTATCATCACTAGTCACTTTTGGAAAGATTTATTCTCATGTTTGGGTACTCAATTGGCTCATAGCTCTTCATACCACCCTCAATCATATGGGAAAACTTAGGTTGTTAATAAGTGTTTGGAAGGATATCTATGTTGTTTCACTTTAGAGAAATAGTCTCAATGGGTAGATTGTCTACCACTTGTAGAATGGTGGTATAACACTTCTTTTCATAACTCATCAAAAATGTCTCCATTTTTGGCACTTTTTGGATATCATCCTCCTTCCATCACATCATCATTAAAGGTGTCACCAAGAGTTCAAGTAGTAGAGGACCACTTGCTTCATCAACAATAAGTACTTTCAGGACTCAAGGAGAATTTAGCCATGGCACAAAATCGAATGAAACAACAAGTGTACCAACATCGAAGTGAAAGAAGTTTTGAAGTTGGGGATTGGGTCTTCTTGAGATTGCAGCCTTATAATCAAATCTCGCTTAAGCAACTAAAAAATAATAATAAGTTGTTTCCACTGGACCTGGTGTTGTCATAATAGTGGTTTACAATTCCTGAGAGGAACGAATTTTAGCTAAAATCACATATTTTTAGAAAATATAATGATTTAAGCCTTTAAAAGTTCTATTTTAAGGATTCCAATTGAAGAGGGTTTCATCAAATCACCTTATATCAAACCCCCTTGGATAGAACCTCACTAGTTTTAAACCATACCTATAAATGCGTCTCCTTTACACCTATCAAAATGCTGATAAAAAATCACTTTTGATTTGGATTTTGGGTGATCAAATGAATTCATTTAAAATTTATTTCAAATGATTATGGTATTCCTCAGAACAAGCTATCCAATGAATATAATTTTAATATGTTTTGGTTTTGTTATGTATTTGTTTTTTAAGTTTTATTAAACATAGGTTTTTCATCGAAAATGAATTTCTTTGCTCTTCACATGTGGAAAAATAGAATATTATCAAAAAAAAAAATTGAAAAATATGAGTGCACCAGATATTGAAGTCCTTGATCCAACAAAATAAATTAAATTAAATTTTTGACATATACAAAAAAGTTAGCGTTATCTGGTCCGCGTTGTCTAAATTGTAATTCGTTTGACTTTAAAACTTGATTAAGGAAAAAATATTCAATAAAACTATCTAACCAAGTGGAAGCACTAGATATCTGTTAAAAATCTAAATTTGAAAGAATTAGAATTTTATCCTTCATGGAAAAAAAGTTATCGTTATCGGTGTCGTCCTTTTTAAAAATGTTGTTTTCTGAAAAAATCTATTTTCATGGGAGATGGAAAAAGAAGTGCAATTTGATTCCAAAAATTTTGAAAAAAATATTTTTAGAATCTACAGACAAAATTTGATGAGACTCTAGTTTTCACCATCTTCAAATTCCCCACAATTTAGCCGCTATAGGTGCCCAAATGTGAAGATTTAGTTAAAAATAATAATTTCAGTGTCTAGTTTGGCCAAAAATTGTAAACCACTATTATGGGATCACCAGGGATTATGGGCCATACCAAATCATGAAAAATATTGGTAGTGTTTCCTACAAGCTAGAGTTTCCACCAACAACAAAGATACATCCGGTTTTTCATGTCTCTTGTTTGAAGAATGTAATTGGGCATAATATTCCAACTCAAACAACACTACCAGAGCTCAATGAATAAGGAAGAATCATTTTGGAACAAGCGTGCATTCATCAAACATGTACGAAGAAGCTGAGGAAAAGAACTCTCATTGAATATCTCATCCAATAGAAGAATTTACCAATTGAGGAGGCCACATGGGAGGATGAGGAGTTCATTCAAAAGAATCCACACTTGATTAGCATTGAGGACAATGCTTCTTTGAAGAGGGGGCATGCTACACCCTTAATATTTGTGTACATCAAGTTATGAATAGTCGGCTTGTGGCTATCTTAACTCCTAATTAAGTCATGTTATCATTATTATATTATTATTTAGTTGGTTAGGTCAGCCTAAGGGTGTCTAAGTTGGCCTAGGTGATATCCTAGGCATAAATAGGTATATATAAGAGGTTGTGAGTCTTATTTCATCATCATATTGTGAAGTGTGTTCTCATTAGAGATATTTGGAGGTTTTCCCCCTCGAAGTGGCTTGTTATTCTCAATTATTATCAAGTATTTGTAGCATATTTCATATCCTATAATTATTTGTGCAAGTTATTTCATTACAACACTTATTTTCAATGCTACAATTTGGTGCAATGCCCAAATGGAGCAATTAACCAAATGGGAGATATTCAAAATCCTAATAAAAATAAGATACATATTAGAAGAAAGACAATACATGGATATTCTAAAATATAATGGTGATATCTTACTAGAGGATCACTTAAACACTTATATCACAAGGTAGAAAACACAAAATGAGTATGATGAATGGTTATACATCCAACTATTTTATTGGACACTAACATTAGTTGCTCAAACTTGGTATATAAACCAATAAAAACATGGAGAAACTAAATGTTGGATAGAACTTAAGATGGATTTTATACAAAAAAATTATTTTTACAATAAGGATAGAAATATACATACCAAACTGCTTAAAATGAAAGAAATTGTATTCAACTTAGACAAAATAATGAAATAGCAATACTGCAAACCCCGACACCACTCCCATAAACAAAAGGAATATAAAAATATATTGAATTGTTAGATAAAAAATCAACATTTCATGGTAAAATATGTTGTCTAACACAACAAGAAGAGGATGATAGACACAATCTAGATGTTGAATTCAACCAGGGAGAAAGGGAATTATAGTCCCCAACATAAGCTAAACAAAAATATTACAATCAACCAATCAAGCTAAGAGAAGAAAATATCACTAGAGAGGGGGATCCTAAACTTGCAAAAAAGGAGATTATTGGGATGATAAGTGGTTACACAAATTGTAGAACTCCTATCAAAATTTGAAGAAATTTATTCCCTAGAACATTCACAAACCTAAAAGGGATAAAAGAAGTAGGATTAATGAAGATTCAAATGAAAGAAGGAACAAAACTAGTATGGAAGAGACCATATAGACTTAATCCAAAATTGAAAAGGAAAGTCAAAGTAGAGCTAGATAAAATACTTGAAGAAAGCATAATTAAAATGATAGAAGATGTAGAATGGATAAGCCCTATGGTTATACAAAATAAGAAGACATGAGAGGTAAGGATATGTGTTGATTTCAGGGAGCTTAATAAAGCTTGCATACATGACCCTTTCCCTACACCATTCACCAAAAAAATATTAGAATTAGTAGCTAGAAGAGATATCTACTCATTCACTAATGGTTTATTTGGCTACAATAAAATGAAAATAAAGGAAGAATATCGACTCAAAACCACATTTTTGATAGAGTGGGGTTCTTATATGTATACATTAATGCCATTTGGCCCAAAGAATACACTTGCAAAATTTAGCAGGATAATGATAAATGCATTTAAAGATTTCATACATGACTTCTTGGAAGTATACTTAGATGATTGGATGGTATATGGACTAGTAAAATACCATGTACAAGCACTGAGAATGATGTTAATCAAATTCTGGAGTATGTAAATAGTGTTAAACTTGAAGATATATATGTTTGTGGTACCCTATGGAACACTAATGGGGCACATTATTTGTAAAGAATGGATGATGGTAGACTCCATGAAGGTTACCCTAATTATTACACTACCACCCCCTAAGATAGATCTATAAGTTAAAACCTTTTTAGGATACACTAGATACTACCACAAGTTTATAGAAGGCTATATGAGGATAGCTGGACCATTGGAGGAACCGTTGAAAAAAAAACTGATAGAAATATTGAATGGAATAAAGAATTTAAAGCCACATTTGACACATTGAAGCATAAAATTGTGGAGGCCCCTATCTTAATTTTCCCAAACTAGAATATACCATTCATGTTCATGTGGATGCATCTAGAATTGTAAAGGAGCAGTACTTGCTCAACCCAAAGGGAGTAAGGATCACCCCATAACATTTTCAAGTAGGAAATTATCCAAAGCATGGAGAAACTATACTACTACTGAATGTGAGGCACTAGCTATGGCCTATGCACTCCAAAAATTTGACACTATCTTCTATCAACACCTTTTACTTTCTTTACATACCATGAGCCGCTAAAGTACTTACTAAACAATCCTATTATACAAGGCTGAATATGTAGATGGTTACTTTTGTTTCAAGAATTTGAATTCAAAATAATGGTGAAACAAGGAAAGGATAATCAAGGAATTGATTAATTATCTAGAGTAGAAACAAGAGAAGAACTAGAGGATCAACCAGAAGATCTTCCTGGTACACTGTTGTTTTGAATAAATGTGATACTAGAAGAGTTACTTGAAATTTCTATGCTTCTTTCAACATGACAATTTCTTATAGATATTTCACCGCAAGATAAACAATCTCCACTATTGAGTTTTATGCCTTATACTTTGATAGAAGGATAATTACACCACATGGGACAAGATGAAATTATTAGAAAGGTTATTTATGAACAAAAGAGAATTCATTTTAAGAGAACCACATGAAGGCATAGCTAAAGGACACAATTGTGGTGACATAATGGCCAAAATATTTAAGCTAACTAAACTTTGGTGGCCAGCCCTTCACAAAGATGTGAAAGAGTATGCAAAGAATTTTGAAATCTATCAAATTGTGGGGAAATCTAATGTAGCATATGAAATTCCCCTAAAACCTATACTATCACAAATCCAATTTTAAAAATGGGCAATGGACTTTATAGGACCCATTGATCCTCCCCTAAACACTCTAAAGCTAGATTTATAATAATAGGGGTGGAATATCTAACAAATTGGGTAGAAGCGGAACCCACTAAGGACTAGCTGCAAAGACTTCCATTAGGTTTTTATATGAGAACATTATTACTAGGTATGGTTTCCCATTAAGTATTGTAAGTGATCAAGGAAAACACTTTGTCAATAAAGTAATTGCGAAGATATTACATATTTTTATGATTACATACAATAGGATCTCACCCTATCATCCATAAGAATATGGAGTAAGTGAAGCTCTAAACAATATAATTGGGGTGAAAATTACTAATATATGTGATGGAAATAGGTCAATTGGCATATAAAATTACCTGCAATACTCTGGGCCTACCACATGTACTACAATAGAACCAAAAAATTTACACCATTCCAATTAGTATGGTGGCTAGGTACATGAAATTGTGGAATCAATAACTTGGAAAGATTAAGAAGGCTAGACATAGATCACATCATAGGGTATGCAAATGGTGCAAGAATCAAGCATTACTACCAACTAGAAGGGTTAAGACCATAATGGTAGAAAAGACATATTATAAACCAATAAACAACAAAAAATAAACCGTTAATAGTCAAGGATTACAAACAGCTAGAAAAGCCCATGAAACTCAATGGGAAAGAGAAATTAATGACCACCAACCCAACCTTAAAGCTATTTAAACACTACTCCAACTATTCCACTCTCACTTTGCACTCAAACTCTCTTGTGAAAAACACAAAATAGAGCTATGATATTCTTACAAGCAAAATATAGCTAAAAATGGCAACACCAACCCTTGTAAATTTCATAGAGAAGTCGAGGCCAAAATATAAGAAATACCCATTCAAGGAAATAGAGGTAGAAAAAGACAAAACTTTCTCGAGCATTCTCATAGATGTGTATATAAAAGATATGTAGAAATATATTCACAAGCCCATTTCCAAAAATAGATCATACAAAGTTTGATGAGCTCCAGTAATCTCTACTCACCTTGGACTAGACTACATATCAACCACAATACTAGGAGGTGGGACATAAGCATTTGGATGTGTGGAAGGACTACCTATAATTTTTTGATGAACATGACTGGGCTAGGCTAATCTAAAGCAAAGTGTATGATGAATTTATTTACCTTGAAAAACCCTATTAGATCACAAAGGAGGAAATTCATGTGCAATAACTGGGCTGAGCATGATAGGAGAAATCCTAGCCAAGAAATCCATAACAAATGACAAAGTAACAAAGCTTATGGGAGCTACAACATACAAATGAAGTTTGAGCATTCGAGAAATCACAAACCCTGTTGTGTGGTATGCCACTATGGGTATAACATATAAAATTTATTATGCCGACAAAGAGGACTCTATAACAATAATGATAATCCACACCACATATCAGATGATGGTGGAGGGGAAGGATTTTAAAATCTATGAGGTGATGAGGGAGAAACTCATGGATAATTTATAGAAAATAAAAAACCCCTTGGTATAACTTCTGGTATGACACAACACTCATATGCCTAGTGTTATACTTCTTGAACAAGTTACCTAAATTCAAAGGAAAATTCTAGAAGACAAACCTACTAGTAGTGATGCAAATAAAGCTCTATACTTTGTAGTTCCCAGAAAAAAAACAACATACACGCTCGCATATTAGGGCTTCTTTAAGAGCTTCCAACAAAAACTACATGTTAGGGAGAAAATACCAATTAAGTCTATAAAGAAGTATATTAACACCATCACTTTCCTAGTGGATAAATACTATACATATATGGAAGTGGTAGAGCCAAGGACAACATGGATTCCCAAGCTCCCATATGAGGTACCACAAAGGGAAGTAGCTACCTATTCCATAAATATCCTCAGCATATGAAAGGACCCAAATACAAAAACATTTGGGACATACAAAGAGATTATGGACCAAATCCATAAGAAGAATGTAGAAAAAAAATTAAGAAGAATAATGAACAACTACAAAAGCAATGGGGAATCCCACCAAAAGGGACACCACAACCTTCCTCATCCACACCACTTTTGGAAACCAACACACCAGTCACAAGAAGGTCTAGAAGGCTACATGGAGTAGCTAGTGCATAATTTGAGGGTCTTGCTTCATCATCACAGACACTAACCACACCCCAAATATGCAATAAGTATCAAAAATATTGTTGTATATGAGTGTAGAGAAGATAGATTGCAAGTCAAGGGCTAAACAACTAGTGAAGAGAAATATAATACAACTTTCCGGAGAACAAAACAATGAGGAAGAAGTTGAAGAAGTGCAAAATCCTCTGCAAAAGAAGAAGAAGAAGGAGGAGGATCATACATTGGAGATACAACAACCAAAATTCCAAGAGCAACCACAACAGGTGATTGATGTCTTGGCCACAACAAATTCCATCATCTACCACAATATGTTACCACAAGTTTTAATTATGTATGAAAAAGTAGATGAGGACAATAAGAAAAGAATAATACAATTCCTATTAAAGTATATAAGAAGATTCATGAATATCATAATCGAAGTAATCAAAAGCTTTTTGAAGCCAATCATTGCCACACCCTAAGAAAAGAGAGAAAAAACCCTAAAAATAGAAGAGGAGATAAGAGAGAAGGCAATCTAGAAGATATGATTAGACCTTACAAAAAATTAGAAGGATCAATTAGCATAAGATCAAGCTAAAAAACTCCAAAAAAATAAAGGGTAGACACCCTAATGGAGGAAGAGAAAAACAAAAAAAAAGGTATAGAAAGAAACCATAAAGCTCACCTAGAAGCTCCATGAGTCCATCCTAGAGGAAGAGAGGACAAAAAAGAAAGCAATAACTCCTCTGCAAAGTGGCCAATTGGCTATGAGAGATGATGGGGAACAAGAGGTAAATACTACAAAGGCCTCCACATCTTCCTCCCTTATACAATCAATCAAAGACTTTCTAGCACAACAAAAGCAACTATAGCCAACACCCACACAACAACTACTATAGTTGCCAGTTTTTGGTTCCCAAGTGAATCTATTAAGTGTTTCCTCATTATAGAAAATTTAGTTAGGGGACATTTTCATGCTACCACTTGGGAATAAATCTTACAACATGTTGAAAGTGTGGAGCAGCTACAAGAGACAACAGTCATATTGCATAATGCCATACCACAAATGCAAAGTGATACTTCCCTCCTGCTACCACAAAAACTCAAACAATTGGTAGGTGCCCTATAGGTGGACTTACAATCTCAGAAAGACAAGCTATGGTAGGAGGATCAAGAAGAAGTCTTGAAGAAAAAAGTTGAGAAGATAATAAAGAAGTGTGTGACAACCCACTCCAAATTGGAAATTCAGATAAATAACATTGAGGGGAGTATAGAAGAGGAAAATGTGCTATACCAATTCTATTTTCCAGTGGCCCGACCTTACCAAAAACCTAAAAGATCTAATCACATAACAGGAGGGAAAAATAGTGCAAATCACCTCCTCATATGACTCATTAAAAGGTATGGATAGCATAGTAAAAGAAAAAATAGGGAATTTGCACACTTAGTTGTAACAAGTCCAAGAACAAAGAGAAAAATTAAAGATGCACATCAAAGAACTTAGGGAGACAATCAACATCAAACTGACACACTTAACTAGAATCATGGGAGAATCTAAAAATATAACACAAAAAATACAAATTTACCCACTACTACCCTTGTGAAGGAAGAAGCAATAAATAGAAGCACTCAAGGATACATCAAAGTCCTCCAACAAGTAAAACAAAAATGGGACACTGCACTTGTGTAGTTGAAAGTCATCTACAAACACATTCTCCCTAGGAACTAAACATGTCTTGAGGACAAGACATAATTTTAAAAGGGGAGATGATGTTAGAAATTTTTAGAGCAATGACCAAAAGCTACTACAAGCTATCACATAGGACTTTTGGAACCTAAGGATGACAAGGAAGATGGAGTAAAAGGTGCCCTATAAGGGTCATGTCTCTCTAGGAGACCAAAAATATATATATGTATGTAATAGATATAGAGAAATGATTAATGAGATAAGAAAGTAGTAGAAAATAATGTAAAGATATGATAATGGAAGAGATTATAGAGAAGAGACTAAGAATTTCCATTGTATCTTATATATATATGGAGCTATAAGGATTTGATTAGTATATGTGTTATGAATGAATGTTGCTCTTGTTTAAGTTACTCATGGAATGTATTTGGATATAGTTTTCCCTTTCATAAATACCCTTTCCTCTCACTATATTCTCTAGGGTATAAATTGAATACATAAGGGACAATAGGGTATAGACCTCTAGACTATAAGTCCCCATTTCCTCTTGCCAACAATGAATTACATCATTATATATGATAAGGTATGTCACCTAAAATACATCAAGCTATGGATGTAAAACCATCATAACATGTGAAAAAAGATCATCATTGATATAAAAAAGTCATGAGAATATTGAGGTAAACCTATATTATCTATCTCCCTTCTACAAGGTTTATCACAAGGTATATCCTCTCTAAGCATGCACTCATCACTATCATAATTCATATGATCATCATTACCCACTCATTGATAAATAATTGTAATTGTATCTAAGAGGCATGCATGAGAACTAATTAATTCCATGAAGAAAGAACATATGATACATGATAGAATAACATCTCCATAGAAGAAATATCCCTTGATTATATGTAATGAAAGGTGTATATGAAAAAATTGGATAAATTAAAATATGATAAAACAATAACATGAATTACCTAATCGAAATCTTCAATACCTCAAATAGATGCAATGATGAATGAATTAGTTGATTATTTTGATATGTTGGTTGCTCAATTCAGCAACATAACATTGAGATGGAGATGATAGATGAATGATTCAAGAATGATTTTGGCAACATAAGGATACTTGAAGAATCAACCCCCCTAATGGATTATGAGAGGGTTTATTTATAGGAAAGGTTTGATTTGGATTGATGGTTGAGATTGGATGTCAATAAGAAGTCTTAATCAATGGCCAAGATTGAAAGTTGTAGTATGAAATAGGGTTAGGGAAAAATTAGGGAAATGATAAGGATTAATGGCCAAGATTGAATTATAAGATAATTCAATCAAGGGTGGAAAATGAATGAGACATGAGAAGATAAGAATGGCACGGGTAATGAGGTTGGCATAGAAAAAGAGGTTGTTGGAGAAAATTAAATAATTATAAAATTATTTAATTTGGGAGGGAAGGTGAATAATTAAATAATAAAAACATTATTTAATTATAAAAGACATGTGACATGTTGACTTTTAAATGAAATAATAATTTAATTCAAAAGTGAATGAAACTGACAAATTAGTAAATAATTAAATAAATAAATTTTATTTAATTATAGAAGAAGAGAATAATGGATAATTAAATAATTAAAATAATTATTTAATTATAGTAGAAAAATGACAATAATTAATTAAATAAGCATTTATTTAATTATAGAAAGGAAGGGGCTAATTAGTGACGTAATTAAATAAACAAAATTAAATTAATTAATCAAGGGAAGAATAAAGGAAGAAACGAATTAATTAAATAATTAAGAATTATTTATTTAATAGAGGAATATGACCTTAAAAGATAATTCAATAATTTAATTATGCAAGTAGAAGGAGGAATTGATATGAAAAGGTGGGTTCATAGGCGAAGGAAAAATTTTCAGTGTCTACATTTTTCCCCTCTTTGAGATGAGCTTTGTGTCGAGTAACATCATTTCAAAGAAGCTAAGTTATAGATAGAGGAAAAAGGATGGTGATATAAAGATAGGATGGTGAAGAAATAAGAGTGAGATGATGATGATATAAGAATAGGATGATGATGGGATGATGATGCCCCCTCAAGAGGATAGGTAGGTTGGACAAACACGGGTATGCTTTTGAAATGAAATGATAAGGAGGGACAAGATGAATGATGCAAGATAGGAAGTGGATGAATGAGATGAATGATATGTTATGCTACAAGAAAGTGAACAACCATGATGTTTGATGTAACACTAGACATGATGCACTAAGGTATAAGGACCAAGGTGATGATGTGTCTCATGCCCCAGCATAATACAACCTTGTCTCAATACAAGATATGAATATTAGCTAGAATAATTCAGATTTGATGAAAATGCAAGATAAAAATGATAACACACACAAGCAAGCAAGCATGCATGCACAAATGATACAAAAACAAACAAGGTATTGCCCTTGTCAAGTTGTAAACCAATGATTAATTGATTGACTAATTTTGATTGATGATGATAGATGATGATAGTGTTGTCATTGTAGGGAATGGCATATCCCTAGATCAACACAAGGATGATTGATTGATTGATGATGATAATAGTGTTGTACGTCATTGCAGGGAATGGTAAATCCCTAGATCAGCACAAGGATGATTGATTGATTGATTGGGTTTACAACAAGATTAGGATCAAGACCAAAGGATGTGATTAGATTATTTGGCAAGATTGATCGACTTGATTGGTATGGACTAAGGATTAACTTGCATTTGGATTATTGCTTGGAATGATTTGATTGATTTGATTTGAAGAAGTAGTTTGGAATGATATGATGATTTGATTGGATGACAAGATGTGATGAATTGAATAGAAGAATTGAGGTGCTTGGAATGATTTAGATTGATTGGATTGATGAAGAAATGATTTGAGTTGATGATAATTTGAAGACTAATTTGAAGGAGTTGAATTGATGTGTTGAATTGTTTTGAAGAATTGAATGGAAATGATTTGTTTTGATTTTATTGCTTGGATTTTTGTTGGCTATTTGATTTTTTTGTCTTTTTTAGGACCTTTTTCCATTTTTTTGTATTTTTGGGGATATTTTCATTTTTTGTATTTTTGAAATTTTTTTATTTTTGGATTTTTGAAATGTTTTGATTTTTTTGGATGTTTGAATTTTTTTTATTTTTTTGAATTTTTGAAATGTTTTGAGGTGTCAATGTATGAAAATTTGGGTAGCCTTTGTACTAGATACCAATGACAAGGGAAAACCAATTTTAGGTGCAAGGGTGGGTGATAGGATAAGGGATAAAAGGCTCATGATAGATGCATGGATAAAAAGGATAGGTAATAGTGAATGGAATGGATGTATGCATCATAAGAAAGCAAGGATATGATCTCCAAAGACTATGTTGCATAGGAATAACATGCCCCATTCTAGGTACAATACTTATGATTTTTCATGACAAAGCTTATGACAATAGGATAATGATAGGATTGTTTGGAAGGATGAGGTATATCAAAAGATACCCAAAGCATGTTTCAACATTTTCCCCCTATGTCTTCATCAAGATCAAAAGGAGAAGGGCGGATAAGTGGAGTCAATATGATAGGGATGTATGATGGCTAGGGATTTATGATGGCTATAGATGCTAGGTGGGATGGAAATGATATGAAAAGTGACATGATAGGATAGATAATGTGGATGAGACAAAGTTCCCCCAAGTGTAAGTGACATAGAAGATCAACCTACACATGACACCTGTTTGCCAAGTTTTCATCATGGTACTTATCAGGGCGCCTGTTTACCAGGTTTTCACCATTGGACGAAGGGATTTCTCTTTAAATTTTTTTTTCTTTTTGAATTTTTTACTTTTTGACTTTTTTTTTCTTTTTTCTTTTTTTTTGAATAGAAGGAAAATATGGATAGGAGGGACTCAAGTGTCTAGTTCCATGAAAGGTGATAGTCCCACTGGAGATGGATATCATTGCATGGACCATGTCAAATGTGCTCATAGATGTTGGTAGGGGGATGCATGAGAGGGAGATGGATTAGGTAGATAATGGATTATGATGTGGATTATGGAGGAAAATAGTGAATTATGATGTTGATTATGTAGGAAAGATGATAGGGATTATATGTAACTTATGCAAAAGATGAATGGGGAGGCTTAGCCAAAAGCATGGACCATAGGAAGGTGGTGGGGGAGATATGCGGGATAATGAGTGAAGGGTGAGGAGATGGAGGTATGTGGAATTGTTATGAAATGGAAGGGAACCATGACCAATGGTTGCACACACTGTGATAAATGTTGAAGCTTTTGATGCGGACGGGGTGTAGGAAGCAATGGAGATGTTTTCTTAGGATATGGGTGATGAAGTGCCTTAGGTACCCACATAGACTTAGTATTAATATGACTTTTATTTTGCTTATGGGAGGCAATATGAGATTCTTGAATAGAGTGGGAATGTGAGGTGGAAGTGGATGGTTGGGAATTTTGTGATGGAGATGCCTCATTTGAATTGCTTTCCTTTTTCTTAGGGACCCAAACCATTTTAGCTTTGGCTTTTAATTTTGGAGGTATGGGCTTATATAACTTTTTCGATGTATTTTTCTTTGATTCTTTACATTGATGCAGATAAATGGATAAGAGGATTGAATGATAGGAATATTAGGTGTTGGGATTAATGGTGGTAAAGTGGATGGAGGGATATTAGGATTTGGAAGCAATGGTGGCAAAGTTGATGGTGGAAGGTGTATGGTCACATGTTTTTGACATTTGTAGGATGATGGAGGAGGGATGGAAACATATGTTTTAGGCGTATGATAGGATTCATGATGGAAAGTGGACTTAGGATGCATGAAGATAGTACCAACATCTTGAGATTGGTGTCCTTGGGATGTATGTCCAAGGCCATGAGAGTGTGGAGGGACTTTGACATGGATAGGATCCAAAATAACTCATTCATGAAGGTCTAGACCTTTACCTTGGTGGTTCATGTTTTGGAGTATGCAATGGACAATGGGACTATGTGTAGGTGGAACTCTAGACACATGTTCCTTATTGGATAGAGAAAATGAAGCAAGGGAAGATAATGGTTGTTGTTCTAAGGAGGAACATTCATGAATGAGGGTGGAAAGAACAATAGGATATGATGGGGGACTTGCAATGGGGTCAATAGTGGGTGATGGAGGATCACTAGGATCTTGATTATCATTATGTTCACTTAGATCCAAGGTATTTTTTTGATCTTCTATGTGTGCTTGGGAGGCAAGTGTCTCATCAAGGGAAGTGGATGTCGATGGATCATGGATAGGACTAGGTGAAGGTGAATTTGGGATATCTTGTGCATGGATGGATATAGGATCAAGTTTCTCATGGGTTGGCTCTTCATCATTATGGATATCATCTTGATCATAGAAAATATATAGGTTATGGATAGGTTGAATAAAAGTGGTTTGGTATTGATTAGGACTAAGGCTTGATGTTTCCACATTCTTGGGAGTAGACTCTTGATATAACTCTTGGGTTTCTTGAATGGAAGTGGAAGGGGATGACTCTTGGATGGACTCCACATGTTATAGATCATTAACAACATGGAGATATGATGGAGGTTGACTTGGGCTCAATGGGGGAGACTCTTGAATGGGCTCAAGGGGGAGACTACATGATGGGGTTGTAATAATGAGCAGGGTGTTTGAAGACTCTTTGGTAGGTTCAAACATGTGAGTTGGATGACATGGCGATGTTTGGTTCCTTGATAGTAGCCCTTGGGTCACATCCTTTGTAGGTGGATGGGTGGATTTGGGTAATTCCATAGGTTTTCTTTTGTAATTTTTGAATTTAGGGCATAGATTTGATGGAGGTTTAGATGATGGTGGGGGTAATGAAGAGTTTGATGGGTTGGAAGGTGGAGAGGCCAATGGATTAGGACCAGGACATGGTGGCTTATGAATAGGAATTTGATTGGATGGTGGTATGATAGAGATATAGGGTGCATGAACTAGATTGGTGTTCCTCTTGTCAAATGGAACATGAGGATTGAAAGGATCTTGATTTTGTTGCCAGGGTGAACTTGAGATCCTATGTTCTTGTTGTGATATGGGTGGATATGTTGATGTGGCATTGAAATGATAGGTAGATGGGTTTAGTTGGCATGATGATGAAGGTGACACATAGGATTGTGGTTGAATGTGTTGAGGTTGGAATGGTATTTGAACTTGTTGTGGTATGATTTTTTGTTGTGATAATGATGGAGGGGTTGCATAGGATAATGGTTGTTGAGAGGTGGATTGATATGGATAAGAGTTGACATTAGAAGAGGTGTGATAGGTTGATGAAGGGGTAACATGATATGTGGATTGATGAGGTTGATATGATGATATAGGTGACACATAGGATTGAGGTGAAATTTGTTGATGTGGTGATTGGATTGGATGTTGTTCTTGTTGGATTTGACAAGTGGCCATGAGGTATTGGGGTTGTGCGATGAGTTGTTGCATTTGAGGCGATTGGTTTGTTTGAAGTTTTTGTATCATGTCATGAAATCCTTGAATGATTTGTTGGTTTAAAGGTGATTGGCTTGTTTGGGCTTCATGAAGTATGTGAATGAGACTTTGTATTGTCTTCCAATGTTGGCATGGTGTAAAATGATGTCTATTGGATTAAAGAGATGATGATGATGATTAGGATATGATGTGGAATGACAAGATTGGATGATTTGGATGATGTGGAAAGTGTTTATTGGAAGTTTGACTTGGGAAATATCAAACGCAAGATCTCACATGTAAATGCATGACCAAACACACCAAACATAATGATAAATTTTTCTTTCAAGATTAAATGTTATGATTAAGAAAACACTTGAATACACAACAACAAGTCTAATGATAGTCAAGTGGGTATGGCCAATTAGATCTCAAGCTAGGATGCACAAGGTTGACTAAGGATGATTTGAAAGAAAAATCCTGCCACACAGTTGAGAGAAAGGGGTAACCCACCCTTCACCTTCACTTCCCAAAGGTATAAAGTTCTTTGGGGCTTAGCCAAGAGTGACAAGATTTCAACTCCCAAAGAGGCATGTCTTTGGATTCACACCTTGGTTGAGGTCGTCCCTTGGAGGGGTGTGTGCTTCAAGTAGGCCTCCTAAGAAGGGTATGGAAAAAGCAAACCAAGTGAGGTGTTTTGGAGGACACACACACTTGATTCACACTCGTAGTTGTTAATTTCTGTTTAGAAATGAAAAGTGTGTAAGAAAACAATGGAAGCACTTGTTCTTTTTAACCCAAAACCAAAATGTGTGATGGAAGACAATGATTCTTTTTAAGCCCAATTTCAAAGTTTGATTGCAAACAAGATTGATTTTAGACCCCAAAATCCAAATGTGTGATCAAACAAGTTGTTCTTTTTAAGCTCCAAATTGAAGTGTGTTGACAAGCAATGATTAGAGATGAAAGATGGAATGTGTGCACATAGACTTTATTTAGCTCCAAATTTTTTGTCCACTTGATCCAATTTTTCTTTTTGAAGTTTTTATTTTTCTGCACATTCACAAAACCAACAACAAAGCCAAAACCCTAACAAAATAATTGATCACTAATATTAGAGGGTTAGCTAGTCAAGAAAAATATGATTTTTGGAAAAAAAATTGAATCAAAAATAAAAACATAGAGAATAGACCCCTACTGAAACTTCTAGATCTTTCCAAAAATGTAAAAAAATCCAAAAAAAATGTTGTTTTGCACCCAATATTATTTTTTTATGAAAAATCATAAAAAAATTATAACAAATTCAAAACAAGTCCAAAAATTATTATTTTTGGACTGAAGGCATCTGAAATCATCCCAAATATGTAAAAAAAAAATTGTGAAAATATCTACAACTGTTTGTGAGATATAATAAAATATTTGTAAAACCCTAATTTTCAAAGATCTATTTTTTTCTAATTATTTTTCATCCAAATTTAAAACATAAAGAATAAACCACTATTAAAATTCAAAGAGATTTCCATAAATATAAATAAATACAAAAAAAATCTCTAATTTGCTCTCAAAATTGATTTTTCATGAAAAATAACAAAAAAATTATAAAAAACTAAAAACAACTCCAAAAACTCTGATTTTTGGAATGGAAGCTTTTGATATTGTCCCCAACCTGAATTTTTTTTTTATGAGAAAATACATAGTTGTTTAAGAGATATGGATGAATATTTGAAAACTAGGGTTTTGTCCCAAAATGATGCAAAAAAACTACAACAAAAAGCTAACAAAACCTGCAACAAAAAGGATCCAACTCCAAAATTCTTGAAAATCTATCAAAATATTGAGCTGAAAATTAGTTAGGGGGTTCAAGTCAGGTTCACCAAAATGTATATGAAAAATTTGGATAAATTAAAATATGATAAAACAATAACATGCATTACCTAATCCAAATCTTCAATACCTCAAAGAGACACAATGATGGATGAATTAGTTTATTGATTTGATATGTTGGTTGCTCAATTTAGTAGCATAACATTGAGATGGAGATGATAGGTAGAAATGGATGAATGATTCAAGAATGATTTTGGCAGCATAAGGATACTTGAAGAATCAACCCACCTAATGGCTTATGAGAGGGTTGATTTATAGGAAAGGTTTGATTTGGATTGATGGTTGAGATTAGATGTCAACAAGATATCTTAATCAATGGCCAAGATTGAAAGTTGTATGAAATAGGGTTAGGGAAAAATTAGGGCTATGATAAGGATTACTAGCCAAGATTGAATTATAAGATAATTCAATCAAGGGTGGAAAATGAATGAGGCAAGAGAAGATAAGAATGGAACATATAATGAGGTTGGCATAGAAAAAGAGGTTGTTGGAGAAAATTAAATAATTATAAAATTATCTAATTTGGGAGGGAAGGTGAATAATTAAGTAATAAAAACATTATTTAATTATAAAAGACATGTGACATGTTGACTTTTAAATGAAATAATAATTTAATTCAAAAGTGGATGAAACTAAAAAATTAGTAAATAATTAAATAAGTAAATTTTATTTAATTATAGAAGAAGAGGATAATGAATAATTAAATAGTTAAAATAATTATTTAATTATAGTAGAAAAATGGCAATAATTAAATAAATAAGCATTTATTTAATTATAGAAAGGAAGGGGCTAATTAGTGACGTAATTAAATAAACATTTGAAATTTATTTAATTAATCAAGGGAAGAATAAAGAAAAAAATGAATTAATTAAATAATTAAGAATTATTTAATTATTAGAGTAATATGACCTTAAAAGATAATTAAATAATTAAAATTATTTAATTATGCAAGTAGAAGGAGGAATTGATATGAAAAGGTGGGTTCATAGGCAAACAGTAATTTCCAGTGTCTACAAAAGGTACAAACCTATAAAAATGTGAAATATATGTATGAATATCAACTAAGGAACAAGACCTAAAAGAACCATAAGGAATGATTTCCTAGGGTGAGAGAGTGTGATAAAGGATACATATAATTATATCATGATGTAAATCCAAAATATAATCATGATATAATAAACATAAATTAATCCAAACCTAAGAAATATAAAAATGGATGAAAAAATTAGCATAATATCTAATTTGTAATAGTGAAAATAGTAAAGTTATAGTCCATAAAGAAAAATCCTACAGTGTGTAAGGTTGGACAAGTTCACCAAAATGTTATTTTTTTTTCCTACACTTAATTTAGGATAATAAAATAAAATGCATACAACTCAACACAAACTAACCCAAACAAACCACTACATGCAAGCGATTGTAGCCTATCATGGTCTCAAATTGGCTCAAACCAAAGGATATAGGAAAGTGTGGTTTAAGGGGGACTCTCTGAATATCATAAATAATTTGAAATTTTGCATGCCCCCCTCTTGGATTATTGAGTCTTTGATAAGGGACTCAATAGATATTTTGAAATATTTTGATAAGTATTACATATCACATATCTTAAGAGAAGGTAATGGGCTAGCCAACATTTTTTCTAACATTGGTGTTAAAGAGTTTAGGGAGTGGGGTCTGAATGACCCTCTTCTTATAGAGGTTATTGCTACTATGAATTATGATTGCTAATTTTAATTTGATTAGTTCTTCTCTTTATGGTTGGTGGTGTGCATGCCTTTCCTCACGTGGCTGATTGTTATGAGAAAGGATGGTGTGCAAGATTTGAATCAAGTGATTGGTATGAGATCTGGGTGTCATAGGAAACAAAACTCTATGGTCTTTATTATTCCCTACTCCAACTCTAGCCTCACATGGATTTTGGGTGGTCTTTGTATTGTTTTCTAGAGTCTTCTTTGTTCCGTGCTTGAAGCCCTCAAGCTAGTTACTTCTACTAATTGTGGTGAGATGGGTGGAGATAGAAATTGCATTGAGCCTTCCTCATGTGAAGCTACTAGGAAGAGGAAGGAGGTCTGGCAAGTGTTGGAGAAGGGAGGGTTAACACCCTACTTGGAGAAACTGCATGGTAATAATCCTCAGGTAACGACACTTTTTGTTAAAGGATGGAATGATAGAGTGCTTAAGCTTTATGGGATGAAATTTGAGGTTAATGAAGAATTTATTGCTGGTATTACTGGCCTAGTTATGGATGACATGAAAGTCTTTAGGGATAAAAGGAGGCGCAGACCACTATGGAAATATTTTTCAAAGATGATGAAAAGAACGATTTGAGGCCTGCAAGGAGTGGAGGATATCAAAGAAGTTATCTCAAGGCATTATGGGGGGATGTTGCGGAGGAGTTAATGCGCTACATTACGTTGGAAGGTTGATTTTCAACAGTTAATGCATACCACTTCATCCTACTAAATTACTTTTGACACAAGAAGAGGGTTTCTTTCCTGTTTTATCTTCTAATGTCTCTTGATGTGGATCTTAAGGATCACAAGAAAAACCCAAAAAATCCCATCTTGCATGTAGGGTTAATTCTTCTCATCTCTAATTATGCAAGGACTTCTGAGGTTGCTAAACCTATGGTCACCCCAAAGGGTAAACAATCGAAACTTGTTGAGGAGTATGAGATGACTTTTGAAGAGGAACCAACCAGCAAAAAAGTCAAGAAAAGGAAATTGATTTTGGAAAAAGAGTCAGAGTTGGAGGATGATGTGGAATACGTTCCTGATTCTCTCACTTCTCTGGAGGGGGGTCAACATTCCCCTACTATGGGAAAGAAGAAAAAAGGGGAACCATGTGCTAGTGAGGATTATTTAACTTGTAGCAAAGAAGTTGCTGCTAATGTGCTGAGTAGGGGTCCGAAGGTGAAGAATGACCTATATGGGGAGGCCTCCTCACCGCCCTCGGTTCCCAAGTAGAAGAAGGTTTTGGGGGAAGGAAGTGGGAAGAAACGGGTTTTAAGGAATGCAAGCCAAATTCTAGAGATGGACCATCCTCTCACTATTGCAAGTAGCCTCTTTATTGATGATTCCCTGAGTGTCAAGCTGATTATGCAGTTGAAAGATAAGTTTTGGGATGTTGCTATTGTTGTGAAAACCTAGGATGTGGATTTGGAGAGGATTAAGAAGAGAAAGGCAGTGACAAAAGAAATTGTGAGTTCCATCCGCAAACTTAAGTCTTTGGTTGCTGTTGAAAAAGGTAAGGACACCCCTATTGGTTAGGATAGGGTTAGTTCCTATGAGGAGGAAGATGCTTTGGGAAAATGGGTTTTAAATATTGATAGAGAATATTTGTCTGATGTGCTTGGATCTACTCATGAGGGGTCCATTGTCTTGTTTAAGCTTTTTAAATGGTTTTCTCATGAACTCAATAAAACTAATGTCAAAGTTAGGGGAGTGGTTAGTAAGGCTGAGGGGTCCTCTATTTAGAATAAGATAGATGAGTTGTTTGACTCCTTAAATACTATGGCAAACATTGTTGTGGAGGAAACTCTCAAAATAAAGCAGAATCTTAAAGGAAGAATCCTCATCCTTGAGGATCAAATGGTGAAAATATGGGATACTGTGATGAGAGGAGGGGAGGTGCATACATTTGTTGATAAATATGAGCCTACTGTCATTACTTCTCCTATGGTTAGTGCTAAGAAGTGTAAAGATAATGCACATGTTGAAGAGGTTGTTGCTGGTAAGCTAATGGAGGAGGAAGGTGTTGCTGGGAAGGGTGGTGAGAAAGGTATTGTTTTTATTTCAGAGTTAAATATGGATGGAACCGGAGCCAGGACTAGGAACAAAACTAAATCTCAGGTTGGGGCATCTGGAAAGGATAGTTCTGATGTTTTTGATGATGCACAGAAGGCTGTGGCTAGTGATGTGGAGGCGACAAATATTCTAAAAAACGTGTAGTATTTTTGGTTGGATCCTCCTTTTTGGCTAACTTTTTGCTGATGGGTCACTATTGTTGGGCTATTTTTTTGCTTAATGTTGTTATCTTTTATTTTAGTTGCTTTCTAATGTAAAGGGTTTTGGGCCCCTTCAAAACCTGTATTTTACCTTTAATAAAAAACACAAACTAACCTATATTAATAATTGATATTTATGTCTAGAATAATCAAATATTAAATGCTAAGCTAGGAAAACTAAATGTGGTGGATACAAGTAATTAGCTCCACAATTAGAGAATGAGTGATCCAAATGAAGATTCTAAAATTTGTAATGTCTCTAGATCAAAAATAAGATTTGATCATCTATTATTTATGTCAAGATCAAAATATTATTTTTGTACTATAGAGGGTTGAGTCTATAGATCATGATCAATTCTACACTTGCATAAATGTCCTACACCTATATACCTATATACTAGATTTGGTATTTTTCACAACTTTGCTTTTTATTTTGTCTAATTTGCTTTAGCTTTTCCTACCTTTTCTAGTATCTAGGGACTAGCAACATTTAAGAATACCTTTGGATAATTGTCATTAGTGTCAAAAGGGGACATGGGGGCAACCCCGCTGGCCGAACGGTTGGTATGGTCGTGCTAAGGCTTTGGGTTCATCCCATGTAGGTCCAAGGTTCGACTCACGCCGGCAGGATTCAAGTGGCGACAGTCTTGTGCGGCCCCAGGCTGTCACCTCCAGTGGACTAGTCTTGCCTCATCTCACCTCCTCCGTCCCCCAAAACCTGGCAAAAAAGTAAGCCCAGGGCAAGGGTGGTGGAGATCGCTAGGCTAGGTCATGGGGATACCACTAGGTATCAAAAAAAAAAAGGGGACATATTATCCTAGATCAACCCCCAAAAAAACTTAGGAACAAGATCAAATATAGTATACAAGGACCATAGAATAAAGTATTCATATTTGTTATTAGAATTTTAGTAATACCTAATCAAAATGCTTTTTTATTGATTACTCTTTTAATGCTTGAGAATGAGAGAGAGGTTGTGGATTCCAGATGTTCAAAATGAATGCTAATGGATGTGTTTAAATACTAGCACATACCATCAAATTTCATAAATCGTGTACTTAGTCATCTTAGGGTGATAAAAATAAAGGGGGTTGGTTGGTTAAATTTCATTTTTAAATTTAAAAATGCAAGGGTTAAGCTTTTGACCATGGGGTCAACCTTGCAATTATGGAAATGACCTTGGGTGGAAAAATAGTTGGATCTAGATGTCTAATAACTATATATGGATAGCTGTATATATAAGTGTGATAAATACAAGGCTTAGATAGATATATCAATATATATGTGTATAATGATAAGGTAGAGGTTAAGTATGTAAAAATAAATGTCTATATGGATAGGAAAATGCTAAGGGAATAAGCCTAACTTCACATAAGACTGTGTCAATTGTCGACATGTACATGTATCAAGACATTGCCTCAAAATGGGCAAAAATTTGAAAAAAAATTATATAGTTTTTTAAAAAAAGTTTAATGTTAAAAATTTAATGATGGTCATGCAACTTTTAAATTTGATCGAGAAGGTAGAACTTAGGTTGAAGACAATTAGTTTACTAGGGAAATCCATTAATTTTAATTTTAATTCTTTCTTTTGATATGGAACTCTAAAAAGCTCATGGATGTAATCACAACGCTTGTGGGCATAGTCACAATGTTTGTAGACATGATTTTCATGGTTCTTTGCCATCTTAGTACAAAGCTTAAGGTCACAATGCTTATTGTTGGTCTCAAAAATCTCATTTTTCATTGTTTATTCATAGCCTTATGATAGGGGTACTCTTGGTTGACCATACAACAATGAATTTTCTTGCCTCACATTGGCCATCTCTCCCACTAGGAATGAAATTCAACCACCAAATGAACAAGAAGTTAATAAAGAAGACACTCTAGGGGTTAGTAGCCAATTCTCGATGGCCAAGAAGCTCCTCGTTAAAGTAACACTAATGACCCTGATTTACCTCTACCTCATATAAGATCATTTAAAATTATACATTGAAAGGTGATGTCATTTTATCCATATTTTTTTTTATGAATATAATATAACACTTCTTTGTACACAAGAACATGTCAAAAAGACTTACATATTATATTGATAGAAATTATTACACAATCTTCTCCTAAAGCTTTACAAATTAAAAAACAAAAAGGGCCTTGTCCAAGGAACCAAATTTCAAACTTCCTATCCTTTCATTTCCGTTATTACAGTGTGAATTGCAGTTCAACTCAAGACCAAATCCAATCAGCAAAAAGTGAATTTCTTTTTTAAGTCCCACCGTCCTACAATGGTACAAAAGTGGGGACAAAGAACGCGTAGGATGGTACAATACAGGTTAATTTCCATTCCCATGTTTACCTGCGAGCTACTTGGGAAAAGCACAAAAATGCTGAGTACAAAAGACTTGTGTGTCAAATTCCTACGGTGGCTCAAACCAGTAAGTCCACAGATTTCCACATCTCTGTACAGTGAATATGTTACGTGTAAGACAGTTACTAAATGCCCAAAAAGAAAGATCAAATACGGAGACCAGAAAATGGTTCCGTTCATTAACGAAACACTTCTACGCGCTTTTGGCACTAAAATAAATGTGGGAAATGACGTTTGGAAAAGATGTTTGGACGGCTTCGTCACTTATCTTGCCGCAGGATTTTCGGCTTGTGCACCGACGTCTGGACGCCCACCGAGCTTCAGTCCCGATTTCACCGCCGTATAAGATAAATGGATGCACTATGCCCATCACTGGCTATCCAGCCTACAAAAGGCATGGAGGAAGCCATGCCCATGGCATGTTGCATCCGCGAGAGGGCCCGTGCAAGCCTGCAGGCTCCGTACTTTATGTCAGGTCAAAATAAATTTAATTTCTTCTTTGTGGAAGGTGAATATTTTTATTTTGTTTGCCTTTTAATATTTTCACTGTAAATTGGAGACCATCTCTTAAATTCCAATATTTTACTTTTTAAGTAAATATATATTATATAATACATATTATTAGTTCTTGTCGTCAAGGCAGGAATATTTATGCATTCGCCCGGAATACTTTTAACCGGTAGCATTGGCCAATTACATTTTGCCATTTAACATATTACTTTTTTTTTGTATAATTTGAATTTGGAGAGCTATTTTTTATATTGGAAAATTAACATTTATCTAATTTCCTATTCGTCCGAGTAGCTTTATAAATCATTTTCGTTTTAAAAATTCAGGAAAATGCGAACGCATAAATTGATTAAATAAATTTATGCAAAGGCATAGTTTTAAAACTGGCGGCTAGAGGCACGTAATCCATGAATGCAGATTAAATGCACTAAAATATCAGGAAAATATGAGTGCATAGATTGATTAAATAAATTTAAGCAAAGGCATAGCTTATAAAACTGGCGGGTAGACGTACGTAATGCATGAATACAAATTAAATGCATTAAATGGCATCAGGCTCGAGGTGAAGGCGCTGGAATGGCTTGGTGGCCACACGTGGCCAGGGTACTTTAGTCATTTAATATAGAGTTAAGCGACTTGGTATGCATCTCTGTTACTTTGCGTGTGTTGTTTCTGTGTTCTGTAAGCGTGTGTTCTGAGGAAGAGTTTGTAGCGACTGGGCAAGAGATGTTATAATTGCAGAGTCCAGACCCATAAACGAGTTACTTGAGGTGATAATTTGTTAATTTTGAGAGTTTCGTTACATTAAAGTGCATAATGAAGCTGTATTTCATAGTGCTCTATTGTGTGGCCGAGCAGGGGATTTTGTAGTTGCAGAATTGCGCACTGGACAGCGAGAAACAAATTGCTTGAGGTCAGAAGAGGTAACGTTGCGTTGTTTTCTTCTATTTGATACGAGAAATGCAAGTAGGGTTTCATAGTGCTTTAAGGCATTCTTATACTTTGAGTATAAATTCATATTTTAAACTACTTTTAGTATTATCTATTCAAATTTCTTGTTGAAATGCGAAGGTTTCATCCGCGTTTGATAGGAATTATGTACAAACCCTCTTGTCCATTTTACTTATGCATGTGAGCCCTGTAAAGTTTGTATATTTTTTATTACTGCAAAGCGGTCCCATAAAGAGAGCTTTGGAACCAAAATTATGTCAACGTGTGCGATAATGAGAGCTTTGGAACAATGAGTCGACAGTGTGTTGCTTTGAGCTTTTTCGTTGTCATCAAAGCATAAATGATAGAGGGATTTTGTTTAAAGTCATGGTTATTGTCCTCGTAGGCATAAAAGCAAACAATGGGAGCATACAGAAAACAGGTGAACTCTTTGACAAAACTCGTCAAAGAAAAACTATTATATATGATTATTTGTTTATCTATTCATTCATTTGTAGAACAAAAAACGGGAAACAAACCCTCTTGTCCATTTTACTTCATGCATGTGAGCCCTGGAAAGTTTGTATATTTTTAATTATTGGAAAGTGGTCCCATAAAGAGAGCTTTGGAACCAAAATAATGTCAACGTGTGCGATAATGAGAGCTTTCGAACAATGAGTCGACAGTGTGTTGCTTTGAGCTTTTCCGTTGTCATCAAAGCATAAAGGATAGAGGGGTTTTGTTAAAAGTCGTGGTTATTGTCCTCATAGGCATAAATGCAAACAATGGGAGCATACAAAAAATAGGTGAACTATTTAACAAAATTCGTCAAAGAAAAACTATTATATATGATTATTTGTTTATATTTTCATTCATTTCTAGAACAAAAAATGGGAAACTAATACAACAGCAGGTAGTTATAACCCCCAAAAAGAATCAAACCTGGAACAAGAGCAACATCCAAAAAATTGCGCTTTAAAGTACCTAATGCACTAGAGAATTTACCATAGCAGAATAGAAATTTTGATTTGCACAGAGATAGACAAAAGAATGCAGTAGAAACCTATTTTGTGCCAGTAAGCATTTAAATTCTGTCAAATGTCGTGGTTATTTTTCTCATAGGCAGACATGTAAAATACGAAAGCATTTATAGGACAAGTGAACTGTTTTACAAAACACCTCAAGAAAATGTGCTTATGAGGAATGCAATGAGTATTAAATCTGGACACCTTGATATTCACATGTTAACTTTGGCATTTTTATCGAGTTGGTAGCTCTCATTTACTCTTCTTTCATCTGATATCTAATTAATTAGGTGGCTGTTAATTAGTCTTTAAATACATAATAATAAAAAGAAAGAAATAATTATAAATATCCTTGGGGACATTTTAATTATGGGTTGTGATTTGTACTTACATGTAGATGGATTAAGCACTCAAAAGTCACAGTATATGTAGCGTGTTAGCTAATAGGTCCATGTGACATTTTACTCATGTGAAAGTAGTCAATTCCATATTTGTCATTTATCCTTGTATCATTAGATAACTAATTAATTAGGTAGCTGTTAAATAGTCTTTAAATGCATAGTAATTAAGAGAAAGAACAAATTACAATTATCCTTGTACACATTTTACCTAGTGATCAAATTCAAGGAACAAACATACCAAGCAAACAACAATTTGAGATTTTGTAATTGGAAAACTTAGACTGAATGCTTGGGAAGTTAGAAAATTGTATCTTGGGGTTATAAAAAGCTATGCCAAATATGTTTTAGAATTCAAATTGCAATGTTGCCATAGAGCAGTGAAGTAATATTGCTTGATGAAATAATTTTAGACTTCGTGCAAAAGAGCAGTTAAATTCACTGCTAGAAGATTTGTGGTACAAGAACCTATGGCAACTAGTTTGTCTAGTTAATCTGATTTACATTTATACTTGTGTCTCTTGAATCTAAAAAATGCTTGCTAGTGTTTTATTGGTTTTGGCTATTAGTATCCATCGCAGTAGGAGTATTATATATTGCAAAAGTAATTTTAGGAGTTGTTTGCATTTTGATCATTTCCTTGAGCTTTATTGCTATTCTCTTAGAAAAAAAAACAAATGATCTTTGTTTTCTAATCAAAGCTTATTACATGGTGCAATGTTGTTGATTGGAAGAGGAGAGGTGGTGTAGCGGTCCAACTATAGCAAATTCTTCAAGAAAAGAGTACAAGGTGAGTTTCTAGAATGAACCTTGTCCTTTGTTTACAATTGCATAATGTAGACAAAGAAAAAGGTCAATTCAAGATTCTCACTATATTGATTGTACTTGTAGTCATACCGTTGCTTTTTGTTACAAGGACAATCTTTACAAATGGGTATTGTGAATGGCATATGCTATATGGTTCATAAAAATTAAGCGATTGGGGTTCAAAAGTAGATCTTTGTTGCAATAACATGATATCAGAAACGCAATTACTATCCAATCAATTTCTTTGGTGGTTGATTGCACTTTATAATTTAAACATAGTCTTTTTTATTTTTAGAGTTTGATTCTGAAGCCAAATGCATACTTTGATTCAAACTAGTGGCTGAAGATACATAATTCATTGATGCAAAATCAATGCATTGAATGACATCTGACTAAAGGGGAGGTTGTTTGGATTGCTAATTAGTCTTTGAATATATAACAATTAAAAGAGATAAATAAGTATAACTATCCTTGGCCACATTTCACATTTTCACCTTTCAATCAAAGTCAATTAACAAAATAGCAATTAGACGTAAGGAAGGTTCAAGGAGTATGCTGATAGAAAACCATATTCTGGACAATGGCTAGACAATGTGTTGAAATTGCTTTATAAACTTTGAAGCAAATGCATTTTTCCTTCAGTTTACTTTCATTGTACATCTTAAATGGAAGTTGGGTTTCGCATTGCTGCAATGCATTTGGATACTTTGATTATAAAATCATAGTTTAGATCATTTTAAGTGTTATCCATTCAAATCTTTCATCTGAGCCTCAGAGGCAATGCACAACTGTCCCATAAAGAGAGCTTTGGAACCAATGTGGTGTCATAAAGGATAGAGGAATATTGTCAAATATTGTGGTTATTGTCCTCATAGGCACACATGCAAAATATGGAAGCATATAGAAAGCAAGTGAGCTCTTTAACAATCCCATGAAACATTGTCTTTCTATGCATCCATGCATACAAGAATGCATGTATATATGTGTGCATGTAATTATGTATATATGTATGCATGTATCTATGTTACCATGTATGTATGTGTGTATATAACAGATTACTATTGCATTTTCTTTAAATGCTTGTGTGCAGATATGTGTCTATGTATACATTTTATCCAGCCCTTTATATGTTAATTGAGAGTTTTAAAGCTTTTACTGTTCATTGGCAGCTAGTTTGGCATTGAACAACAGGTATAACTTGTTATGAAATGTGGTTTCATAGGAATTATGTAGAAACCCTTTTGTCCATTGTGCAAAGCTCTCCCATAGTGAGAGCTTTGGAGCCAATGTGCTTTGGACTTGTCACATAGTAAGAGCTTCAGAGGAATGGAAGGACAATGTGTTCAAAATGCTTTGGAAACTGTTAAGCAAACCCAATTTAGAGAAGCGAACCCAAACTCTGCAATTGCTTTGAGCTTTTTGACTATCAGCAAAGCATGAAGGATAGAGGAATTTTACTGTTATCAAATGTCGTGGTTATTTTCCTCCTAGGCACACATGCAAAATATGGAGGCATAGACAGCACAAGTGAACTGTTTGAAATTTTTTTTGGGTGAAATGTGGTCCCCTGGAATGCAATGAGTATTTAGTCTGTGCACCTTGATATTCACATGTTAACTTTGTCATTTTTATCTAGTGTCTAGTTCTCACTTACTCTTCTATCATCTCATATCTAATTAATTAGGTAACAGTTAATTAGTGTTTAAATACATAACATTTAAAAGGAAGCAATACTTATAAGTATCCTTGTGCACATTACACCTATAACTCAAAGCCAATTAACAAAGCAACAATAGAAAACTATGTTCATGTTAATATGGTAGACAGTATGTATTTGTACATAATTCTATAAGGATACCATGTGTTGTGATTTCTGCTTGAATGAAGTTTGATGAAACAGTTGATAGTTACTGCTAGACAGCCAAATGAAATTAACTTAGGTAAATGGAAATAGAATGACCCCATCCAATTGCAAAATGAATATTTATGTGGCTTTTACATGATAGTAGGCTTATAGCCATGAGACTTCGTTGAAGCTTAATTGTCACAGTATATGTAGCATATTACCCAATAGCTCTATCTCACATTTCATTCATGTTGATTTAGGCAAGTTCATATTTCTCATTTACCCTTGTATCGTCTCATATTGCTCATTGCATTCCCCGGAAGCACATTTTCCTGAGGAGTTTTGTAAAACAATTCACTTGCATTATAAATGCTTTCGTATTTTACATGTTTTCCTACGAGAACAATCACCATGACCTCTGACAGAATATAAATGCTTGCTGGCAGAAAATAGGTTTCTACTGCATTCTTTTGTCTATCTTTGTGCAAATGAAAATTTGTATTCTGCTATGGTAAAATCTCTAGTGCATTAGGTACTTTAAAGCACAATTTTTTGGATGTTACTCATGTTCTAGATTTGATTCTTTTTGGGGGTTATAACTACCTACTGTTGTATTAGTTTCCCATTTTTCCTTCTACAAATGAATGAATATATAAACAAATAATAATATATAATAGTTTTTCTTTGACGAGTTTTCTCAAACAACTCACCTGTTTTCTGTATGCTCCCATTGTTTGCATTTATGCCTACAAGGACAATAACCAGGACTTTTAACAAAATCCCTCTATTCTTTATGCTTTGATGATAACAGAAAAGCTCAAAGCAATACACTATTAACTCATTCTTTGAAAGCTCTCATTATCGCACATGTTGACATAATTTTGGTTCCAAAGCTCTCTTTATGGGACCGTTTTGCAGCAATAAAAAATATACAAATTTTGCTAATTAGTCTTTAAGTACATATCAATTAAAAGAAAGAAACAATTACAATTATCCTTGTGTACATTTGAACTATTAATCAAAGGAAATTAACAAACTAGCACTGGAAAACCATGTGTGTGTTAATGTCTTAGATAGCATGTATTTGTGCATAGGTGTATATGGATGCTATGAGTTGTGATTTGTACCATTATGTAGCACTTACTATTACTTGTGCAATCAAGCCACATGCAAGTAGAATTCATAATTCATTTATTTAATCTGTAATTAATCTGCATTCATGGATTACGTACCTCTAGCCGCTAGTTTTAAAACTATGCCTTTGCTTAAATTTATTTAATCGATTTATGAATTCACATTTTCCTGGATTTTTAAGATGAAAATGATTTATAAAGCTACTTGGATGAATAGGAAAATAGA
Source organism: Sequoia sempervirens (assembly GCA_007258455.2). Classification (NCBI taxonomy): domain Eukaryota; kingdom Viridiplantae; phylum Streptophyta; class Pinopsida; order Cupressales; family Cupressaceae; genus Sequoia; species Sequoia sempervirens. The sequence continues at coordinate 46,628 of VDFB02072830.1, forward strand.
TAAATGCTAATTTTCCAATATAAAAATAGCTCTCCAAATTCAAACTATACAAAAAAATAAGTAATATGTTAAATGGTGAAATGTGATTGGGCGATGCTATTGGTTAAAAGCATTCCGAGAAAATGCATAGGCAAATTAAAAATGGGTTCACAAGAAACAAATTTTGATTCTGAATCCATATGCATTGTTTGATTAAAACTAGTGGCTGAAGGTACATAATTCATTGATCCAAAATCAATGCATTCAATGGCATCTAACTAAAGGGGAGACTGTTTGGATTGCTAATTAGTCTTTCAATATATAACAAGGTTCAAGGAGAAAACTCTCATTATCGCACACATTGACATAATTTTGGTTCCAAAGCTCTCTTTATGGGACCGCTTTGAAGTAATCAAAAATACACAAACTTTACAGGGCTCACATGCACGAAGTAAAATGGACAAGATGGTTTCTACATAATTCCTATCAAAGGCAGATGAAACTTTCTCATTTCAACAAGAAATTCAAATAGATAATACTAAAAGTAGTTTAAAATACGAATTTATAATCAAAGTATAAGAATGCCTTAGCTACAACTGCAGAGTTTAGGTTTACATTGTTCCAAACTTCTCATTATGGCATAGGTTAACAACACTTTGGTTCTAAAGCTCTCTCTATGAGACACCTCTACAACAATTGAAGATATATAGTCTTTATAGGACTCACATGCAGTCAACAGAATAGATAAAAGGGCTTCTACATAATCCCTTTCAAACCACATTTCATGCATCCACATTTATTCAACGACTTTTGTCAAACAGTTCACTTGCCTTTTGTATGCTTCCATTTTTTGCGTACATGCCTATGAGGACAATAGCTATGACATTTCACAAAATTCTTCTATTTACATGCTTCCATGCATCCTGCCCATAGGTACACATATACATGCATCCATGTGTACTCCAATACATGCATCTATGTATACATGCACGCATGGATATATGTATCTATGCAAATTCATATGTGTAGACATGCAAAATTTACATTCTGCATTTGATCAAGTCCATTTATCAACTGAACTAGATGTTGCATTAGATCCATTTATCACCTTTAAACCATTCATTAAATAATCTCATTTATCAAATAACATTATCATTCAACCTTCATCTTGCATCATCCATTTAATTAAATAAATTAGGACTTCATTTAAATCAAATTCTAAATCATATTCCATCATTTTCTGATGTAAATAAATCAATTATCAAAGTCCAAAATGTCAACTCACCTAATCAGCATTAAATCAGCATAACCATCATCTAATCCTAATCTAATGCTAATCCCATCCCACTTGCATTATCTAGATCTAGCCACTTGCACAATAAATCAATTTTATTGATTTATCAAATAACCTCATTTTCCCTCAACATGACAAGTCAAACATGGCATTTATTGCTCTTCTTTCTTGTCCCCCTCTCAAAATTTATTGCAAATTTGAATTCAAAATTTCCCCCTCTTGGGCACTCTTCCCAAATCTTGCACATACATCAACTAATCACATGATGACAAGTGTCCTCAACTCATTGGCTTGTTTTTGATCCCACATTGGTCCCTCTTCAACACTTGGCATTTTGAAAATCTTTAAATAGAGGCTTCATCATTGAGCAAATCCTCCAATCTCCACAATCTCTTGCAAGGTCACTCTCTTCATTTGAGATTTGATCTTGTCTACTTAGCATCTCCATATCAATAGCAATTTCATCATCTTAAGCTTATCGATCAAGGATTGGGAAAGGGTCACTAGCACATGTGACACCAATCCAATATGAGATAGAGTTGGATTCTTGCTTCTTTATGCTTTCACTTAGTTTAGTTGATATTTTGTTGTTTGGATTGCATTATGAAGCATGATTCTATATTTCATATGGATTCTATATTTGATTTTGCTTGATTTAACAATACTCATGCTTGTTTATTTTTGAGCAAAATGCAGATTCAGGGTCTACATTATGGCGCTAGAAGGAGGGCGTTTATCTTGGTGCAGATTCTCATAGGTTTCATGGAGTAGATACATTTCTTTGTGTCTCTAGCTTGCTCCATGTTATTGGTGCATGCATTATTGATATCATACTCACTTTGATATATTTCATATTTTCTGGGTCAAATTGTTACATTCTCTACATTATGACTTTTCGTATTCTCTGGGTTATTCTCTTTATCAGAAATCTGTGTACATCTACCTTATATCTGCATTACATTTGATCATTCTAGTAGATATAAATGTTGTGTTATGATACATTTTGAAACATTATCTGTTATATCACTACTACGTTATGTTTGGATCTATATGCAGGCAGTAATAACAATCCATTTTTTTTTGCGCTGGTAATAGACAAAATTTCTGACTCTTTGGTAAATGTGAAAGCGCTGTTTATGCTATATGTTCAAGTTATATCTGTTATGTTGTATATCACTAGCACTAACTTGCAATATTAGAAAGTTTTTCAGAGTGCTTCATTAATTCAAAGATTTTGAGAGCTTTCTTGTCTATGGGAAGACATCTCTTGAGGCATTCTTTAAAACCATTCATGTGCCACTTCATTTCACCAGCGAGTCTTTGCGCCCCCATTGCGTACATAGATGTCTATAGAACAAAATCGCCTCCCTATCGACCATTAACTGTCACATATGCATTACTTGAAAATAGAATGTTGGAGAGGTTTAAATAATATTTCTGATTCCATTGTCCACCTGTTTCAGCCGCAACGCATGAACACAATAGGAAGTATCCACCTGCGCTAGAGGAAGTTGCACAATAGTTATGGAATTTTTCTTTACACATGCCAAACGCAGTAGCTTGAAACTGCCTTGTTCGCTACCCAACCTTTGCTTGAAAGCTTCTGGCACGCTACATCTCTTGTCGGCAGTCTATCAAACAGTTCAGCGCGCCTTGTCTATGCTTCCACACCACTGTCAACAGTTCGCATGTCTTGTCTATGCTTCCACATTTTTTTAAAACTTTATTTTTCTGTCAAACAGTTCTCGCGCCTTGTCTCTGCTGTCACATATTCCTGCCAACCATCTACATTTGGCGCTAGAATCCATTGAAAATAGCTACTAAAAAATTTATGTGCGACAAGATTAGTAACAAGATCATGCTATCATTTATTTAACTAACATTTTTTTTTTGGCCTGTCCTTTAAAGCTGTGAGTGTGATCGGTCCCTCCAATCTGATGCTCTTTAACTGTGATGTGACTTTGTTGTGCTCTCCAACCCATCCTTCAGCGCCTTGGGGGACGTGGTGTTATAAAACATTGGTTAAAGTTTGGAAGACAATGCATTGTTTAGATTCAGAGATATATCTTCTCCATACCTGGCGAAACAAGACCACAATTCACATAGATAAATAAACTGCACGCCAATCTGCATCGATGAAGACAAATTGAAGGCTGTCGTTTATTGTTGACAGGAGCAGCAGGTGGTTGATTGTTGGAAGTCCATTCCCTCATTAATTCTCATCAGACTTCAATCGCATCAATCTTGTCTAAGAATATATGGTGGCAGCACACGTTTATTGGGAACATGATTATTTCTTTTTAAATTAACCCCATTTATCTTGCTGTATATGAGCCACAGTTTGACAATGTCTATGACAATGACAATGTGATGCAGATGTAAAGAATAGGGTGTAATGGTTCCAATTACAAGTAGCATTGCTATTTAAACTTCCACCATCGATTAAGCTTTGCTGGACGTCTGTACTCGGTTCCAAAGCTCCCCTTCTTTTTGCGCAGGAAGAAAGAACACACAGAAGGCCAAAGAACTAATCCCTGCACCTGCGTAATAGTGTTTGTCTGCTGTGAGATGCCATGAAGCGGTTGATATGACTTACTCCAGCATATCAAGAAGCTGTTGCGTGCCAATGAGGAGAAGATTCTACGCAGACCACGTCCAATCACATGTTTCTGTCATTAAAGTGTTGTGATTATGGTTGCTATGGGAAGCAACCTAAACTTGCCTTCAAGCTAACGGCAATTATTGTGATGTCTTTTCATAAAGATAGGGTCTAAGTTTGACATAACGCGTTCTTAATATTGCAAGTTGGTTGTTAAGAAAAGGAATTTTTTTTTATAGAAAGTCTAGGATTGATGTTGGGTTGATAAGATTTTCAAATCAATTTTTCCTTTCTGAAGGTAGGGGGTAAGCTAAGAATACATTTTGGCATCTATTATTCAAAGTCCCTTATCAAAAGCCAATTTTGTCTTACCCTTCTTTTAAAAAGATTTCTTCAAAATAGTTGGCATTTCTTGTATATACTATTATCATTTTACCATACATGCCTAACTTTTATTTATGGAATAGGTACAAACAATGAGAGCGAAGGTGAAATGAAGAAGGAGAATAACAAAGGCGAACAAACAATGATGCAGCATGAAGGGGAGAGATTGAAAAATTAAAGTGTTTCTTAACACTATAGTGTTTTCTTAAACACTATTTCACGAAATTGTCATCTTTTTGCCCTTAGGATACAAATTTTCATTTAGATTTAAAAGGGAACACTTCAATTTTTTCGTTGCAAAAGGATAAAATTCAACCTTACAAACTTACTAGCTTTTTGATTTTGGACTAAAATTGAACAAAGCAATTTCACACTTCATATTGGTGCTTAAAACGAACTCATAATTGTTTTGAAGGCTATAAAATGAACAAGTGTTTGAATTGTGTGATTTTGTCTTTTGAGTACGTATCCTCTCCCCTTGCGCTTCGTGCGATCTAGGGTGCAAGAGAAACACTCAAAATACATTTTATTGCTTTGAAACACTTCAATTTGGGCTTAAACATTGAACATCTTGTGCGAGTGTGAGTAGGGGAATTTTCGCGTACATTCTCTTTCTTTGTGCCATCAAAGATCGATCGAGTTACGGATTGTGTCTTTGCTCGCTTTTGTTTATCTTAGAGGGCCTGCCTTGGGGAAAAGTACTCACCCAAGCGACGACTCAACCGGTAACACTCTAAAGCCAAGAGTATTTCCAGCCGGGATATAAATGAGGGTTTTGGTTAAATGCCATAATCACGCGGTTGGCTCCGACAAGATGGATCCGAAAGGGGACTCTTGCCGTATGGGTCAATCTCCACGAACGGAAAGTCCTTACTAGAACCATGTGCTAGAATTTGCCAAAATCCTTAATCTATTTGTTGGTGCAAGAACGGCCAAGCCACCCCACACCTTACGGTCTTCTAGTAGAGATGGAAAGCACCATGAGAGTTTCATGGGTGTTGATGCTTGCTACCCCGATTGACGTTAATGAGCCGTGGAGGGGAGCCAGTCAAGCATCTAACCATCTGCTAGGGATAAGCGTAGCTGGACTTGTCCAAGTGGGAATCCAACAAATATAGTCTTACACATCCATAGGGCTTGTAATTATTCTTTGTTTGAAAACACAGTGTGTATTCGAAAACATTTTGCAAACAAACATTCAACATGATTCTCAAAATTTCAAACCCTCTTGAAGACAAATATCATTGACTCAATCCATATGTTACTGCTTTCCCTTGATTCACGTTAGAGGTTCCTAAGCATTGGATTATATCTCAATTTGTCTTCTTGAGTAAACAATAGGAAAACCCTTGCCTTAAGTTCATTGAATTTCCACATAAAATATCTTGTGGGGTTTAAAGAAATTAAGACATTGGACATCTTAGTTTGAAACATAATCAAGTGGTTGTTTTTGGTAAAAAGAATACACTAAGCAAAGATAACAAATTGGACCCCACACATGTGCTTGATATCTCTTGGTCATATTGGTCTTTTGATTGCTCTTAGAGAAAAGTGTGTTCTTCAATACCTTGGCCTAGTAAACAAAGTCTCTCTAAGTCTCTTAGGATCAAAATCAAACACTTCATCCACCTCAAACATTTATCAACATCATCCCACAAACAACTTTAGAGCTTTGAAAACATCATTACCTAGACTTGGGTACATTTCCAAACCAAATCAAAATCATTTGTTTAGTTAGGTGTGTTTGGATGAATCCTTCCACGCACACTTAGTTAAATTATCACCTCTTTGAACAAGTTCATCCTAAGATAACATCCAACATTTTAGGGTTTACAAGTTCATCATCCACATCAAACAATCAAAATCAAAAGCCCTAAGTCTAGCATTGATTCAAAGTTCCTAAACGTTCAACACTCACATCATTTACACCTTTCATCCTCCATCTCGTCATTGGTCCTAAGAACCTTAGAGGTCACTTTTGCTACAAGATCAAAACACAAGAAGAACATGGAATATAAACTAGATTCATACATCATGAGCGGTCCAAACCAACCAAACTATCCAAGCCTCACGAAATCATGGGATTATGGAAACTCACATCCATACATAGGATCACTATCTCCTACGAATAGCAATAGCACAACAAGTGTGAGTATGCCCAAGTCAAAGTTTGGAACACATTTCCCAATGATAGATCTAAGTCCAAACCTACAAATCCACCAATCGAATAATCAATGCATGAGCCTTGAAACGAACAATGTCATTCCACCAAATCCCTACAAACCAAATGTGGATGTACCAAGTGCAAGTTTTCAAAACATGAATCCTAACTCGAAAACTTTGGAAAAATGATTCCCAATACCAACAATGTTCATCCTATCATGCCAAATCTAAACATCATCCCAAATCATAACATTATCCAAAGTCAATTTTCCCATAATCCCATTCAAAAACCGCAAGCATGCATACCAAAACTACTTGAACACAAGCCAAATCAACTATCTCAAGTGAGTCAAGATCAAAATCAAGAACAAATTTGGCGAGATCAAATTGCGGAAATAGTTGAGGCATTGTGCCAAGGGAAATCTCCACCACCATTACCTACATCATTCCTTGGTTTAGGGCTTCCCCCTTTACCTAGCACCAATCAATCCACCCAAATCAATCCACCTAACATCAATCAAACTATCACATCAAATCCTTCGAATATACCATCGACATCGCACCAAAAGATGGTATCTAATCAAGCAACAATGATGATCCCAACCAATCAAAATACGGTCTCCCAAGGACCTATCACCTCAGTTATTCAAACCATCACTATCCCTTCAATCATTCCAACCACCACTATCACGCCCATCACATCTCAAACCCCCAAAATCAATCCAAGCGTATCTCAAACACTTGTCACTACATCCAACATGATTATGAATCCACCACCACCCCCACCACCACCAACTTCCACCACATCAATCCAATATGACGCAACATTACAAGCTGCTTTCCAAAAGGGATTCCAACAATATCTAGCCATGCAACAAGCAACACAAGCTCAACAAGTTCAACAATCCTCTCAAGTTGCCCAAGCCTCTCAAGCTACCCAACCAACACGAGCACAAACACAAAAGATGACAACTATTGAAAACAAGGATCAAGATCAATCTATCACTGAGCACACGTTTACTTCAATCCAATGATCAACTCACCATACATCAAGAGCCACTCTTTAGTGATCTATTTCAAGGAGTGTTAGGACTATTTGATCCAATTGACATAATGCACGATCCATCAACCTATGATGATGACGAAAATGTCTCTACATCACTTGATAAGTTAGAGGACATATCTCAAGAAGTTATTCGAAAGCGTGATCAAAATCTTTCACCAAGGTCTAGCAATGGTCCCTTCCAAAACATGTTGATCCCCTTTGACCGCATGGTTACAGATACTGAAAGAACCCTGAACTCGACACTTGAGGATATTGAGCCATTCCACATGTCTCATAACGACGTCCAAGAACCTTTTGTAAGAAATCCATCATTTGAAGCTACCCCATGTCAAGAACTTGATCCAACGCATGTCGAAAGAAACTCCGAAATTAATCAAGATCAAGAATTTGTATCTTCAAGATACTACAATAATCTAATGAACACTCTCTTATCCATGCAAGATGATCATATCCATGTAGCACATACTCCTCCATCTACCCATGAGATGCTTTCTACAGATGGGCACGTAGCTGATCTTCATCTAGAACAAGATTTTGTTACACAAAAAGAGAAGATTCTTAACTCCTACAATCAAATGGAGTTGTCAACATTAGGATCAAATATGTCCCAAACTCAGATTGAGGACATCATGAATAAAGATATCCATCATTATCCATTTAAGGAAACAAGTCAAATAGAACATCCAGAGTTAGCAGAGCAGCAAATTGAAACGTCACCTACGACAGTCATTTATCAAATAATGCATTATACACAAGATCTATTGGAGCAAGCGAAATCAAAGCATGAAGGTACTACTACCACCATACTAGGGGAAACTTCGTCTCAAAAAAACGTCAACATAGAGAGCACGAAGAGTCCTTATGATGAAGCTAGTGGGAATACTACAACCAACCACATCACAAATCTTCATCCACCCATCACCCCATCCATGAATTGGGACCAACATCAAAAGGAATATCTGAATCAAAGTACGAAGAACATTATCAAATCAAAAGAAGCTAAGAAGCATAATGGACAAATCAAGTACATATGGATACCAAAGAATACAAAGAAAGATCATCCCTATCAAACTCCATCAGTCAAAGAAACTATGGGGCAAAATAAAAAAGGGAAAAGTATCCATCAAGAATGTCCACAAAAGAAAAAGCAGGCTTTTCAAGTGACGTACAAAGTATATCAAGCAGTTGGTCCTAATTCCACACACACTTCCATATCCACCCATCATTGCTCATCTTCCGAAGTTTGGAGAGTCAAAGGTTCCAAACTGTCAACCAATCCATCTCTTGTCCCTAAACACACTCCATCCACGCCTCCACGCATAATATCCAATTCTTACATTGACCGTGTATTAGCAACGACCCTTCATCATAAGGATTCTGAAGGCACTTTATCGCGATGTGCGCACCAAGACAGAGTTAACTCCAGTATCGACGAAGCAGATCAAGAATACCAAAAGCTGCATTCAAGTGCACGTATCTTAGCAAAGCAACTCCTTCAAGTAGGATATCGATGGCATATTATGACAGGGGCATCTACATCAACACCACCAGGTGGTTTAGCATGAAACTTTCAGAAAAATACAAAAAAATCAAAAAAATATGAAAATCCAAAAAAATCAGAAAAAGGATTGAAAATAGTAAAGATAAAAATCGTCCTCTAGTGAAAACTGCATGGGCGGCGCTTTGGGCAAGACCATGATGAAAACCTGGCAAACAGGCGTCATGTGTAGAATCGAGCATCTACGTGCACCAGTTCTATTGAAAGCATCTCATCCCATCCGTAATAAATTGAGCATTCCATCCATCTTAAAAAATAATAAATCCATCCATCCATGAACCATTTATCCAATCCATTCACATCTATCTGCATCCGTCATCTTAGTTATCTTGATCTTGATGAAATTTTGGGGCACACCTTATGCTTGCTTATGGTAAACATCTTGACATGGGTCATTTTCATTGATCCTATCCTATGCAACATTATCTGAGCTATGAAGCATTATCCAAATGAGCTTTCTTGATGCAAACACCTTATCTTATTGCAAGATAATCCTTGGCATCCTTTGCATATCCATCCATCCATACACCTATCTGAGCATCCATTCGCGACATTCCACACATTGCTAGACATTGGGGGCAGATATGTATATCTTGCTTCGAGAATAAATCTTGATCTATATCCTTCACCTTATGTGGTGATCCGAACAGTGGAAAACATGAAATAAAATTGGTAAAAGCATTTTGTATCACTAGCCCATGGCATATTTTGACGAGAAGACATTCCTTATCAGTTTTCATCTTTCATCAAACATCAATCAATATCAGTCGCATATAAGCTGGACGTCAAATGTCACATCAAATCATCCAAACATCTTTTGTTCGAAACCAAGCTTCATCAAACATGATCAATCAAATCCAATCAATCCATCATCATCTTGGGGATATCTTTCCCAAATCCTTGTGTTGCTTAACACTATCCTTGCATTGTCGTGTATCCTCGACAATGTTATCCTCATCAATCTCAATCAATCAATCCATCCTTGCATTGTTGTGCATCCTCAACAATGTTATCCTCAATCCTTGCATTGTTGTGCATTGTCAACAATGTTATCATCATCAATCCTGATCGATCAAATCCTTGCATTGTTGTGTATCGTCAACAATGTTATCATCATCATCAATCCACCAATCAGATCAATCAACCTTAGCTTGGTTTTCAACAAAATCCCAAACAGAGCACTGATATCATCACACATGTCTGTATCCAAATCATCAAAATCATGAGAAAATCCAAAAACATCAAAGCATAAAAATCCAAAAACATTTGAAAAACATCAAAATCCAAAAAAACATCAGAAAATCAAAAAAAATCGAAACATTTGCAAAATATTGAAAACACCAAAACAGCCTCAAAACATTTCAAAACGTCAAAAACATCCAAATATTTGAAAAAATCCATCCATCTCATATCGCTTGCACTCGAAATAATCAATCATCCATAATAAACTACGTCACATTCATCCTTTGGGCAACGCAAAAAAAACATCATAGCGAGCAACAAAATCAAGCTTCAATCGTGAAATCAAAATCAAAACAACAAACCATTTGAACACAAAATCAAACTCTTGATCATAAAACATGTCAACAACCTTATATCAACAGCCTATCAATCAACTTATCAACCACATCATCATCCTATACAATGCATGTCCTAGGATATATCGTTCCGACAATGGGCATCATTTTGGATATCACCTTGGATTCTTATCCTATCAAAACAAATCCTTTGGCTAGAGGTATGAAGAACATTGGCTTGTTTGCGTACTTGATCTTTTCTTTTGATTTATCTTATTACGCTCATTCCAAGGACCTCTCGATGATATCCTAATGAAGGATTTAGAGAGATAGGAATGGGGCAATGATCGTTATCTTTTGTCCGCCGTGGCTTGTTGGACTTTTGTAATATAATCCTTGGTGAATACTGCTTGTTAGGCACGCCTTTGGCAAGGCTCGTATGTCAGTGAACAAGAATACCCCAAAAGTTTGCTTGTTGAGTCAGTTCATCACACTAAGTACAACGCCATCTTGGTCCTTTATACCTTGATGCATCATGCTTAGGCGTGTTATCAAACATAAAGTAAGTGATCCTTTTAAATTCCAATCCTTGATAAGAAAATCATTCATTTCTCATCATCTCTATATCATCATCATCTCTAACTAAAGTCCTCGACCAATCACGGACTTGTTGGATCCTCCGTCATCATCTCATTCCAAGACTAAACATCATGTGCATCCTCGCCATGCATCCATCATGTCCATCCCGCATCTGCAAAACCATCAACAACCGTACACCACATATCATTCTATAATATACATCATAGGAAAAATCGATGATTTCACATGCATTGCATCTGCATCATCATCATAATATAGATCTGTTAGTCTAAGCATTTCATAACTCATCCATTGCATAATCACAACATATCACATCATCAATCTCATCCATCTCATATCATATCATTATTTAAGTTGTTTAGGATAATATAGATTTGTTATTCTAAGCATCTTAAAATCATCCCATTTGCATCGTCATTCATAACCATCCATTTTGAACCTCTTTATCGCGAGATCGACCCTCAAATCGAATCTTTTCGCTCGATCTCTCGAGGGGGCAATGTACCAGTGTACTTTCCGCTAAGGCATCCAAAAAATTAGAAAGTTTTTAAATTTTAATCGCGGCAAGTTTATTCTTTGAACCAACGCAACAAGTACATTGCTTCAAAGAGGGGCAAAATGTAGACATGCAAAATTTACATTCTGCATTTGATCAAGTCCATTCATCAACTGAACTAGATGTTGCATTAGATCCATTTATCACCTTTAAACCATTCATTAAATAATCTCATTTATCAAATAACATTATCATTCAACCTTCATCTTGCATCATCCATTTAATTAAATAAATCAGGACTTCATTTAAATCAAATTCTAAATCATATTCCATCATTTTCTGATGTAAATAAATCAATTATCAAAGTCCAAAATGTCAACTCACCTAATCAGCATTAAATCAGCATAACCATCATCTAATCCTAATCTAATGCTAATCCCATCCCACTTGCATTATCTAGATCTAGCCACTTGCACAATAAATCAATTTTATTGATTTATCAAATAACCTCATTTTCCCTCAATATGACAAGTCAAACATGGCATTTATTGCTCCTTCTTTCTTGTCCCCTCTCAAAATTTATTGCAAATTTGAATTCAAAATTTCTTGGGCACTCTTCCAAATCTTGCACACATCAACTAATCACATGATGACAAGTGTCCTCAACTCATTGGCTTGTTTTTGATCCCACATTGGTCCCTCTTCAACACTTGGCATTTTGAAAATCTTTAAATACAGGCTTCATCCTCAAGCAAATCCTCCACAATCTCTTGCAAGGTTACTCTCTTCATTTGAGATTTGATCTTGTCTACTTAGCATCTCCATATCAATAGCAATTTCATCATCTTAAGCTTATCGATCAAGGATTGGGAAAGGGTCACTAGCACATGTGACACCAATCCAATATGAGATAGAGTTGGATTCTTGCTTCTTTATGCTTTCACTTAGTTTAGTTGATATTTTGTTGTTTGGATTGCATTATGAAGCATGATTCTATATTTCATATGGATTCTATATTTGATTTTGCTTGATTTAACAATACTCATGCTTGTTTATTTTTGAGAAAAATGCAGATTTAGGGTCTACAATATGCAATCCATGGATATTTCCATACATGCATATTTAAGCATTTATGTATCCAACTATGCATGTATCTATCTATCCATGTAACTATGTTTCTATGTATTCTTCTACCTATAGACGCATCCACGCATATATGTATCTGTGCTTCTATGCGTGTATGTATACAGGCATCTATCCATATATGTGTTGATGTATCTATGGATACATGTATTCATAGATACATGTATCTACGCATCTATGGATACCATGATGGATGTCCACTTCCGTGTATCTATGGATACATGTATCAAGTAGCTCATTTCTGGGTCTTGACTCTGCAACAACAACATCTCCTGTGACTACACAGATCTGCAGAATAACATAAATGAAATGCTCAAAGTACTCACAATGCATCTCTAGTCACTTAAATCTATATTCCATGACAAATCCACATGCCATTTAATGCATTCACTTTGAAACACAAACAACAAAATAGATAAATACCAGTTTCCAAATAAAAAAAATAACTTTTGAAACATCAACTTCTAGAATTAAATAGCAATATGCACAAAGTGATCATATTACCCTAACTACATGACTATGAAGCACATGTTACCTATGCGATCTAAAATCTAAAGATACTAAGATATGCAATTGCTTATTGCCTCAAGCACTGAGTGCACCCGATATGCACTACCATTCACATTTTCCTAATTTCATGATCTAAAAACTCAAGGATCTCAACACCTTGTTGTGTATGACAAAGAGTAAGGAATGGGCCTTGAGCTTTTCTTCTATATATCTATCTAGACAATCAGCCTTATGATGATTTTATAAAGCATAAACAATAACAAACTGGCAATTGTTGTACCCTATGATAAAAGAACTGATGACTTCATAGGCTTTTTATTCCACTCATTTGCATTTCTAGGCTTCAATATATTTTCTTCCCGTTTCAAATACATTTAATAATCTACTTATATCTTCCATTTAATTCTCTATGTACAGCTGAAAATTGTTAAATTCATACCATTTCCACTCCATTCATTTTCAAATTCAGGTTTCCATATCCATATACACCTATGCACAAGTACATGTTATCCAACATATTAACACACACATGGTTTTCTAGTGCTAATTTTTCAATTGCCTTTGATCAACAATTCAAATGTACACAAGGATAATTGTAATTATTTCTTTGTTTTAATTATTATGTCAACATGTACGATAATTACATGCACACAGATATACATGCATACCTCTATACATGGATGCATAGAAAGACTATGTTTCATGGCATTTTTAAAGAGTTCACTTGCTTTCTCTATGCTTCCATATTTTGCATGTGTGCCTATGAGGACAATAACCACAATATTTGACAATACCCCTCTATCCTTTATGACAACACTTTTGTTCCAAAGCTCTCTTTATGGGACAGTTGTGCATTGCGTCCGAGACTCAGATAAAAGATTTGAATGGATAACACTTAAAATGATCTTAACTATGATTTTATAATCAAAGTATCCAAATGCATTGCAACAATGCGACACCCAACTTCCATTTAAGATGTACAATGAAAGTGAACAGAAGGAAAAATGCATTTGCTTCAAAGTTTATAAAGCAATTTCAACACATTCTCTAGCCATTGTCCAGAATATGGTTTTCTACCAGCATACTCCTTGAACCTTCTTTAGGCCTTACTGCTATTTTCTTAATTGACTTTGATTGAAAGGTGAAAATATGAAATGTGACCAAGGATAATTATACTTATTTCTCTCTTTTAATTGTTATATATTCAAAGACTAATTAGAAATCCAAAACAACCTCCTCTTTAGTCAGATTCCATTCAATGCATTGATTTTGGATCAATGAATTATGTACCTTTAGCTATGCTTTCAAAGAATAAGTCGACAGTGTGTTGCTTTGAGCTTTTCCGTTGTCATCAAAGCATAAAGCATAGAGGAATTTTGTTAAAAGTCATGGTTATTGTCCTCATAGGCATAAATGCAAACAATGGGAGGATACAGAAAATAGGTGAACTGTTTGAAAAAACTCGTCAAAGAAAAACTATTATATATGATTATTTGTTTATATATTCATTCATTTGTAGAAGAAAAAATGGGAAACTAATACAATAGTAGGTAGTTATAACCCACGAAAAGAATCAAACCTAGAACAAGAGAAACATCCAAAAAATTGCGCTTTAAAGTGCCTAATGCACTAGAGAATTTACCATAGCAGACTACAAATTTTCATTTGCACAGGGATAAACAAAACAATGCAGTGGAAACCTATTTTCTGCCACCAAGCATTTAAATTCTATCAGATGTCATGGTTATTGTTCTCATAGGCAAACATGTTAGATACGAAAGCATTTATAAGGCATGTGAACTGTTTTACAAAACTCCTTAGGAAAATGTGCTCCAATATATAAATATCTCTTTTTCTTCATCTCATTATGTATCTGTGTATCTATAGATGCAATCATGCATATATCAATTTATGCATATATCTCACCATCTCTTTATGCATCTATCTATATATGCATGGATGTATCTACGGCTACATGTATACATCAATTTATGCATATATGCACCTATGGATTGCATGCACACATCCATGTATATATGCATCTATCGATAGCTTGCATGGATACATGTATATATGCATCTATGGACTCATGCACCTATGTATATGTCTTTGTCTCTGCCCATTTGCAGATGCATATATGCATATTTATACACATCCATGTGTCCTCATAGCTCTCTCTGTAACATATCTATCTCTGTCTGTACACATGTGTCTATGCATCCATCTATACATGTGTGCATGTACAACATGCACATATGCATTTGTGCACCTATGCTGGCCACCCATGGCCACCAAGCCATTCCAGCATCTTCCCCACTAGCCAGATGCCATTTAATGCATTTGATTCAATTATTTTAACCTCTATATGTGTTCGCATTTTCCTGATATTTCAATGCATTTAATTTGTACTCATGGATTGCGTACCTCTACTCACCAATTTTATTAACTATGCCTTTCCTTAAATTTATTTAATCAATCTATGTGATCACATTTCACTGATTTTCTATAACTATAATGATTTATAAAGCTATTCTAATAAATAGAAACAGATAAATGCTAATTTTCCAATATAAAAAAAGCAAAAGTTGTATGTTGACATACAATCATGCATATTGTCTATACATGCATATATGCATATATGCCTTCATCCATATTTCCATGTGTATATGAATACATCCTTCCATGTAACATATACATTTGTATCTATATGCAAATATGCATGGATCCATGTATACATGTATTCATTTCTCCATCTGTCCATGTAGTTCTATCTTTGTTGTATACATGTGTATGTTGATGCATCCATGCATATATCTGTGAATAGCTCTACGTACTTCTTTGTCCATGCATTTATTGTTTTCTAATGCATCAACATTTGCATTTTTTTGGTTTCATGACCTACCATATTTATTGTTTTCATTTTGTGTTTTTTTACAAGTTTTTGGTAATGCTAATCCGTCTTGACGTATCTATTTGCATTTCTACTAGAGACGATCTAATCACTCCAATGGTTACATATAAGATGTTGGCTGCTCAAAAACAAAATGTACATATATTTACATATTTTAAATCTACACTAGCTTGGGTGATTTCTAAGACATAAGTAGCATGTTTATAGAAGCTTGTAGTTAGTTTATTATCATCATATTCTGAACTGTGTTCTTCTTGGAGACTTTTAGAGCTTGTCTCTTGAAACTGACTTACTATTATCAAGTATTTGTAGTATATTTCTTACTTTATTATTTTATTGTGCAATTTGATTCATTACAAGTGGTATTACAGAATAATATTGGCACTATGAAGACAAGAAAAAATGATATATGTTATTTTAGAGTTCATTTTAGGAAGTGTATATCTCTCTAATTTGATAAATATTTTATTGGTTTTCTAATATTTTTCAAGGTCATATACAAGTTATTGCAATATAAATTCTAAGGTAATATCCTTAAATATCATTATATATTTATATCTATTCTTCTCTTGTCGCATTTCGAGGAAGCTCAAGGATCTCGGCACCTTGTTTAGTACGAAGGAGAGTGAGAAATGGGACATGAGTCTTTTTTCTGTGTTTGTATTGAGACACTCAGCCCTATGATGATTTTAAAAAGCATAACCAATAACAAACTAGACATTCTCCCACCCTTTGTTGGAAGAAATGATCACTTCATACCCTATCGATTCCATTCATTTCCATTTCTACCCTTGCATGTCCTTTTTTCTAAAATCAAATACATTTCAAAATCCATTTATATGCTTGCCATGGATCACACAAATCTGTTACATTCCCTTTTTCATTCAATCCAGCTCCCTCATTCAAATTTTTATTTCTTGCATTTAATTTTAAGCATATAACTAAAAAATGATAAACTTGTAACATTCACATTCCATTCATTCTCATATCCACTCTTGCATATCCTTGCCTCCCATATCAAATACTTTTCATAACTTATTCATATACCTTACTTGCATCTCATCATTCTCTCAATTCCCTCTCTTTGTTGCACATGCATAACTCATTCTTCTTTTTTACCCTCACATATCTTTATCTATCTATACCTCAAATGTACCTTCATCCATCACAACAAAATTCACACCATACCAAACAAAGAAAAAGATGAAGAAAATATCAAGGTTATGCAATTAAACACTGAGGGCTTTCAAAATAACTATCATAACATACAGTTGTATTCAAGAGCTCTTTTCAAAATGTTTTTTCTACATCCTATTTATTACAGATAACTAAGAGCACGTATGAAAGTTTCTTGGAGACTAAAATGTATCATCATATTTAACAAATATTTACATGAATACATGCATTCAAATGCATCATTAGATATCCTTTATACACTTGTTCAAAAAACAATAATGTATATGTTTCAAATGCAAATATATCTCTAGACCCTAACTATATCTTTAGACCTAACCCTAACCTTAACTATATCTCTTAACCTTAACCCTAACTCTAATGCTAACTAAATATTTTTTAATAATCCTAACTAAATATTAATGATATAATATTTTTTTATTATAATATTAAATAAATAGACCTAAAATATATTGATGTATTTTAACTTAAAATTTAAATATTAAATTATATATATTATTTTTTAAAATAATATTACAAATATTATACTATCATATTATAATATATTAATTATTATAATATTTTAATATAAAATATATAAATTTAAAAATAATTTATTTAAGATATTAAAAAAATATATATTAAAATATATTGATTTAAAAAATAAGTGTGTGATTGATTTTAGAGTGTATCAAATGTATATTAAACAAATCAAAACACACCGATAGAACATTAAATCAAAACAAAAAATTAAAATAACAGAAATGCAAACTCAGTATTATGTAGTTGATGTCGTCCTATCGTCCTCTATCTCCAGTGTTTTTGTCGATTACAGCTTGCTCTCAGATTTGTATGCTAGGCTCAACAAACAGTCTTCCTAGAGAACGAGATTGAATATGAATGCATGCAATGCTATGCTAAGATATGATTATGATGATACTAAACATGATTGCTAAAGTGAAAGATTACGAAATTATGAAAGCTAAAGATGATAAAGACAATGCTAGAATGCTAGAATGCTAGAATGCAATTAAGTTCTAATGCGCGTGTGTTGTGTGTTGTAACTACTGCTTGGATTCGTAGGGGTATTTATAGAGTTTTCAAAAGATTTTGATTGGTTGATGTGATCAACGGCTGTGAAAATTCTTGGCAGATCGAACGATCGAAGATGGATAAGACTAGAGAGAAAAATAGAAGAAAACAAAAAGCAAGATTTGTTTCCTTTTCCGTGGAAGAGATAAGATGAGATGATAAAGATGAATTGTAAAAATCATCTTTTTATGAGATTTTGGAAAGATTTTGAAGATAAATAATGAATTATTAAATTCAATTATTCATTTATGGGTGACATGGAGATTTTTTTTTTAATTAAATAAGATATTCAATTAAGATTTGGATAATAATAAAAGATTTCATAATTAAATAAAATCTTTGATTATGATTTGAAAAGATATGAAGGATATTTAATTAAATTGTCTTAAGAAATGACATGTGGATGAAATTAATTAAATAAAATATTTAATTAATTTAGAAGAAATATTTTAATAGGAGAAAGGAAATATTTAAATTTAATTAAATCAAAAGACTTAATTAAATTCAAAAAGGAGATAATTAATTAAAATAAATAAAATGTATTTATTTAATTAATCAAGTAGACATATGAATGTGAAATAACTAAATAAAGCGAATTTATTTAATTAAGGTGGAAGAATAAAGTGAATGAACAATAGAATTAAATAAATTAAATTTAATCATATGTAGAGGACTTTAGAGAAATTAATTAAATAGTAAATATTTAATTAAATGTCAGGATTAGACATGACCAATTTTATGCATATACAATAAGTGTCTAAGGAGGATATCTCTTCGCATATTTTATATATATTATTAATATATATATATATATGCTGGTATTATATTATAAATAACAATATAAATTTAAATAATATGTATTATATTTCCTCCACATTGCCTTTTGTAGGCTGGATAGCCAGTGCCCATGCTATTTATGGGTTTTTAAATACACTTTTCTCTCTAATGGTGTATTTATTGGATGTAAGAAATTATTTGTGGAGGGAGGTGTAGATTTATGAATGGAGAAAGCTAACTCCTCGACGAAAAGCACCTATGTATATAACATATATCATACTCCCATATCTCATGGCCCATGGTGAATAAAAGACCCGTGACAGAAAAGGTGGTTAGATGGAAAATAGTGAGGCGGAAAGACTTGACGGCCAGATGTTAATGTGGCGTCTCCTGTCTCGTCGCCGAGAAAATGTGTCAGTGCCGGTGGGTTTTCAAAATAATTATTCGGCATGGACAAAAAGCCAAAAATGTGGCATTCAAAACCATTATTTGCAAATATCAAAAAGCCTAGACGAGGTCCCATTTTCTCCATTTTTGGATAGTGACATTTTAGTGGATAGCAATGGGAAGAGTTGCAGGTGTTTGAAGCTCTCTAAGGTATGTATATCCGCTCTGTATATGTGCATTTTGTCATTTTTCCATGAACACTGAAGAAATGAATGACTATTCATTGCGGGGTTTTCATTTTGTGATTTTCTATTGAGGGTTTTTTAATTTCATTTCCTCTCATCTGCTGGTTTTGAAAATTTGTGGTTGCCGAATGAAATAGATGACAACCCATTGTGGAAATATGAGTGAACTAACTGAATAGGTTTACAAAAACCATAAACCATGCAGAATATATTATGAGGTTGGAAAACACAATGTGGGTGTGGAATGGAATGGTATCTTGTGAAAATCACATAAAGCCCATAACATCATCATTGTTCACATTCTTTCTTTGAATGTTGCAGGGTTTTCATTGGGAAAAGGGCTATTTATTTGAAATACAGGTCTGATAATGTTTTTTTGTGTTGAGGGTTTTTAAATTTTTGTTTTGTTTCCTCTCCGTATGTTGGTTTTCAAAATTTTCCATTGCCGAATGAAATAAGTGACAACCCATTATGGAAATATGAGTGAAATTACTGAGTAACATTTATAGAAAGCAAAATCTGTAGGTTCTGCAATGAAATGCTATATTTTGAAAACCACATAAAACCTAGAACGTCGCCATTATTCACATTGTTATTCAGAATGGAGAAAAAAATGCAAAGCGTGGCATTCAAAATCATAGTTTGCAAATAGAAAAAATCCCACACGACATCCCATCTTTTTTGCCATTTTATACATCGTTGTTTTGGAAAACACACTATCTCCTAAAACTCGGATTGTTGTAAAACCCTTTAGAAGTAACAACCCAATTGGTTACTCA
>VDFB02072831.1:0-19965 GCA_007258455.2 Sequoia sempervirens
CTTGTTTTTATTCCTATTTTGAGCATTGCTAATGGATTTTATGGGGAACTTTGATCTTGGCTTGCATTTGAATCTTATAATGTGTTTGTTGTGTTTTTTAGGTGTTAGAATCTTGGTTCTACACTTATTATATTCAACCAAACAAAAAATAGAGCTGAGGAACAAACCCCAACCCTTCAATAAGCCAAAAACACCTAGAAATTCAAATTTGCATTTTGGTAGGAAAGTTAAAGTTTTAATTCCTAGGAATATTTACACAACCTAAACCATTTGAATGATCCCAATGGATTCCATAAGACCTACACTAATAAAAATAATACTCCTAACATCAAAACGAGCATACACACATCACCAGAGTGATGTTCCTGCATCATACTCCCAAGGGAAGAAAGATTGAAACTCAAGTTCCACATGATAGGAGGTCTACAACTGTCCTCCCATGCTTGATTATGTTTGATTCTATCATCCATGTGGAATTATCATATGGAAGGTGCTTATAATTGACCAAATACTGCAAGTATTGCTTTCCTCTAGTCTTCTTGCTCTCTTTGGTGTCAAGAATGCACTCTAACTCTATTGGTGTGGTGGGTGGTAGGTCCTTTATCCAATCAACATCTGATATCTTAGGTGTACCCACTCCTTCATAAACAATAAAATCCCCTTTGTAAGGGTACAAGTCATCAACATTGAAAATTTGTGATATGCCTACTCCACTAGGCAAGTCTATCTCATAAGCATTACTAGCAAACTTCTTAACAACCCTACAAGGACCTATCTTCTTCATCTTGAACTTGGTATATTCACTTTTTGGGAACCTTTTCTTCCTAATATGTGCTAAGAAAGATCTCCAAACTTGAAACTAACCTCTCTTCTCTTCAAATTTTCCTTTTGTTTGTACTTGTCCACAACAGGGAAAAAATTAGTGGCGACTCTTCAGCAATTAGTGAATTCTAGGAATCAGCCAAGTCAAAATTTGAAAATTTCTCACACCCAACAGGGTGTCCAAATCACCTGGATTTTATGAACTATAGGTCCAATGCATGTCCATTTTCCAATGATTTTTTTATGAGGCATATTTAAGCAACAAATTTTCCATTTTCAAACTATGCATTTCAATTGGACCAACTAATATTTCCACCTGAAATCCCGAAAGAATTTAATAAAACACCTACATATTCACCAATATTATTAAAACAACATTGTATTAGGACCCATTTTCCAAATTAAAATTTACAAATAGTTTCTTGTGAAGACCCATTTTGCCAATTAAAATTTATAAATAGTTACTCATGAGGACCTATTTCGCCAATAAAATTAAAAAATAATTACATTTGAGGACACATTTCACCTTGAAAATTACAACGTATCATTGTATAAGCATGCAGGATTCACCAAATTTTTAATATTCCATTTAAAAATCCCACAGAATTTTCCAAATATGGAATCATGGATTAATATAAATACAATTGAAATTGTTATTTATTCTTACACATTTTTTTTGGTTATGAGGTTCTACTTCTTGATTTAGAAGTCAGCAAAAGTCAAAAACATAGACTTAAAAGGTGAGTGATCATTTCTTCAAAGTGTTATTAGTTATAATAATAAGTTTTTTTTATCTCTTTTTCATTCTTTCTTCAACAAAGTGAACCTTAGAACCAAACTCTAAAATGTTGAAGTTTTTGAAATCTCTGACCCACCGAGTAGAAAGATGACTAAGAAAGACTTGCAACTCAACAAAGTGAACCATCAACCAAGTTAGGGAATTGTGAAGTTATGAAAATTTAGAACTCCGTGACAAGTTTATAAAAATATGAGGACTAGCAACTAAGTTTAGGAAAAGCAAATTTTTTTATATTGTATTCCATGGTATTGAATTTGATATGTGATTCTACATCATTTTTAATGAAAAACACTTATCACACTACTTATAAATTCATATTGCATTCCCATTACACAGTCTTTGATAAATAACTGAAAGGAATATTATTAATCCATTCCTTGAAAAAAAATAAATACAATTGAAAGTGTCATTTATTCTTACACATTTTCTTTGGTTTTGAGGTTCTACTTCTCAATTCGGAAGTTAGAGAAAGTAAAAAACGTAGACTTAAAGGTGAGTGATCATTTCTTCATAGTGTTATTAGTTATAATAATAAGTTTTCTTTATCTCTTTTCCATTCTTGCTTCAGTCTTAAAGATGATATTGAGTAGGGAATGGGATCTATATTATTATTCTCCATCCTTAAACAAGAAGACATTTTTTTGCAATTTTTATTCAAAGTGAGATATGAATACGTCGAGTGAATCAGAGATCAATATGTCGAGTGACTTGAGTAGCAAGGGTAAGGCTCCTTCCAATCCTCAGGGTGGTGAAGAGACTTCTGCCACTCCTCAGACTCCTTCTGCTCCTTAGGGTTGTAAGGCTCCAACTGCTCCACAGGGTGGTGAATAGACTCTGGTCTCTCCTCTAGATGGTGAAGAGACTAGGAGACTGTCAAAATGCCAAAAAATTAGATGTACCATACAGTCTTACTTTGGAATTGCCAAAGATTCTAATCCATTAGGTCAATATGGAGATAAATCATCAACTCTTCCACCAAATATTGGTAGCATTCATAATACCTCATTGCCATCAGAAGGTCAAGTTGAGATTGTCATTGATTTAAGTCAAAATGTATCAAATCAGAATGGCAATACTGCAGAAGATATTCCAAGGGATACCTTGGGCCCTATTAGCCAGAATGAGATAATTGACTTGGATGAGGATGATAATGTTAGTAGCAAGAAAAGGAAAAATAAACCAAAAAGTGGGTGTGAGTGGGAAATGACAAGGAATTTTCAACTTCGTTTGTTGTCAAAGTACCCATTCATTGAACCAGTGGGGGAATAAAATGATATTGAAAATGAAAAAATGGCCAAATGTATGATTTGTACTTGGAAATGTGGAAGAGACAAGATGTTGTAACTAAAGATTGACACTATAGAAAATCATATTAGTAAAGTTTATGGAAAATAAATCATAGACAGAAAGGAACAATTAGTCATATGATGGAAATCAAAGGAAGAATGTCTTCATGTTAGGTATGTCATTGTCTTCATGTTAGGTATACCGCAGATTATGAAGAGCATCACCAAAAAATGTGGAAGCTTGCTGCATGTAAAGGTACACTTCAGGCTCAATTTGGAAAAGCAATGGAAGCAACAAATCTATCAAAAACTATTTAGATGAGTGTTTTTTTTTCATATTTTGTCCAGAGAACATCCTATGATAGACTACCCAAAATATTGTAGTTTATTATCTTATTTGAATGTTCCTCACTATCCCTACTCACATTGGTTAGTAAACGCTGGATGTGAATGGGAAAACTGTCTTACTGTAGTGGAAAAAGAAGATTTAAAGGACAAAGTAAAAGAGTCAAATTTCTTTACATTATGTTTAGATGAAGTTACTATGGTAGATAATAATTAGGTCTATATGCATTTGTATACTATACAACAACATGTTCTCCAAACTCATCTTCTTTGTGTTCATAAAATGAAGGACAATTCAACATTGCAAAATATATTTGAATTAGTCAAGAAATATTTGAATGAAATTGCAGGTATGGATGAGTTGACAATTGAGAAAAAATTGGTGTGTGTAGGCTCTGATGGAGCTATAGTGATGCAAGGTCAAAGGAACGGTGTTTGCACAAATTTATAAAATACTTGTGCACCATACATGCTTGGCATTCACTGCATGGCCCATAGAATGATTTAGCATTCAAAATTGTAAGCAAGTTTTCTACAGTATCAAAAGTCAAAAATCTACTCCATGAGATCCATGCATACTTCTACCAAAGTCCTAAATGTTTCATAGAATTTTAAAATTTTGCTGAGGGAATAACCCTAGGAAATGAGCTTCTCAAGGATGTCAATACTAGATGGTCTCCTTGCATGGACCAATGTAACGAGTTCTTTCATAATATCAGTCCTTGATTAGAGTGATGTACAAAAATCACAACACAGTAGACAAAGCTCCTGACCTCTTACATAGGTTAAGCGATATAGAGACACTCTTGACTTTAACTAGTCTTCTCCCCATGTTGGATGTGATGAACAAGCTTGTGAAGAAAGCCCAAGATAGAACTATGTATATTAATGAATATGCCAATCTACATAAACATACATGCTTGGCCCTTGATCATCTATATCTAGATCTAACACAAGATGGCACAAATTATTTCACGTGGCAGAAAATTATTGATTTGAATGATCCTGATAATTATTTAAAATTTAATACAAGTGGGAACTTATGTATCTGTGTACGTGGATATGAGATACAAATGTACCAATGTAAGACAACTAGGCACTCTAGCAGAGAAGTAGTTGTTAATGAGGAATATTTTGAAAGAATTGTTAAATATGTTGGTGATAATTTGAAGGAAATTGCAAAATCTCTTTCCTTAGAGATTTGTGAAAGATTCCCTTGACATGAAATACTTGAAGCCATGAGTATTTTGTATCCTCAATTTTGGGAAAACCGAGATAACCCAAAATATTTTCATCCTTAGGTAAAAATCTTGATCAAACAAGTTTTGAAAACTGTAACATATAATGAGTAGAAAATAGAAAGAATTTTAGATGAAGCTAAGCTTAGAAAACAATGTAGGATTTTTGCAATAGCTATGAAGGACTAGCATAAATCCATGGGAAAGGACAAAGCCTTTGAATCGGGCTCAATAAAAAAGGTTTGGAAAAAATTAGGTCAGAGTGAAATATTGTGTGGTTCGATATCAAAATATTTCAAACTTGCTAATTTATGTCAAACGATGATATTGGGATCGGTGGAGGATGAGAGAGTTTTTAGTACATTGAGGTTTTTGAAATCAAAGTTAAGAAACAAACTAGACAAGAATTTGGAAAATTGCTTGAGGATGAAAGGAACTGTGTATAATGTCAGAAATTTTCCTTTTGAAAGGGCACTCGCAATCTGGAGGTCCACATGTGAAAGAAGAGGGAACAGGTTGTACAACACTCCAATTCCAAAGGCTAGTACTGGTGGCACTAGCAGTGGCAATGGGATTGGGATAGATGACATTAAGAAAAATAACATAATGAACGTTGAATTTGAGACATAGGACGAAGAAAATGAAGAGCAGACTTGGAATCAAATTCAAGATGACTCTTTTATTTTATTTGATGATGAATGTTAGTTAGAGGACCTCAAGTCCATTTGGGAAATGGAAGAGAATTAGCAGCCATTTGATTTGTTGGTTTGTTTTGAACCATGGGAACAAGAATTGTGTACTCCATGATTTCTTTACTTGTGTCAAATGTGGGTAATACCATGGTTGTTGTAGGCTCTAAAGTTAGAGCAGATGCACTCTCCATCAGTTGCTTCTTTTCTTTTTTATTCAATTCTAATTTCTTTTTAAACTCTTCAATGTAATCAAAACCTAGGGATGTAGGAATAATGGAATTCTTGAATGGCGAAGGAATAGGAGTACTTGTAGTTACTAATGGTGTCACAAATAGACTAACTGGCATTGGGGGAGTGCCTGAAAATAACTCCTTTGTGGTGGATCCACTGGTAGTGTGACTTAAAGTTGGACCTATCAAAATCCTTTGCCTCTTCTATATGCTTTGATCACCTAGTGTTTCTATGGTTTATTGTGTTGTCCTCTTGTGTGTAATT
Source organism: Sequoia sempervirens (assembly GCA_007258455.2). Lineage (NCBI taxonomy): Eukaryota > Viridiplantae > Streptophyta > Pinopsida > Cupressales > Cupressaceae > Sequoia > Sequoia sempervirens. The sequence continues at coordinate 5,678 of VDFB02072831.1, forward strand.
TTCTGTTGTAGCACATGTTGACCACTACTAGTACCACTACCCATACCATCACCACTAGAGGTAGTCCAATTGCACTAATCTGTCCACCATGGGCATGTCCTAGTTGTGATTGTGTCTGACCATGAGGACTAGGATTTGAAGCTCCAACAAATTAAATTGTTTTGGCTCTACTTTATCAGCTCCAAGGCTAGATTTATCAACTGGTTTTCTATGTTTTACATCTATTACTGTAGGAATTCCTTGTCCTTGGGACCCCAAACCACCACCTTCATAACCCATTTTTTCAGCTTTGGATGCTCCTGTAGTAAATGCTTCTTTTGTGGCCTCACTTAAACCAAGTTTGAAATTGACATGGCTTTCTTCTTCCCTATCATCATCACTTTCTTCATCTTCTCCTTCATTCAGATGCTCTATATTCCATAATTTTCTAAACTCAAGATCTTCTTCATTATCTCCATACTCTGCAAGAGCTCTTTGATCACCTAGCTCCTTCCTCATAGACCAAAAGGAAGTAATTTTTGATCGTGACCAATTTTTTTTCTATAACTTCCTTCTCTAGAGAATCTAGCATTTTTACTCTACTAGATGGTTTATGATTTTTTTTCATATTTTTTTTTACCTTCTAATTGTCTTTCAATGCAATGCAATAATTTTTTATAACAATTGTTCAAAAGAAATGTGATTCTTAGCAACACTTTTCTCCATTTCTATTTTGACCTCATCCCAAGAATCCTTGTTTCCCAAGTTTTCAAGCAAGGGTTTACTTTGATGTTGAATTCTACTTCCAAGATTCTTATTGATCACAATCATTGATTTAATGGTGTCACATGGATCATACTTCTAGTGATAGATAGCATCAAAATCAAAAAATTTCAAAAGATCATGTGCCACACTAAATTATTTTCTCTCGAATGTCATCCCTCCACATGAAAAAGGTAAAGAAGGAAATACGGTTTTCTACCCCTAATTGCTAAAGTGTCTTTCATTAGTACTCTACATCTATGTTACATATTTCAAAGAAAAAACCCTTTCTGTAACATGTATTGGAAGTTTGTATGGTTGTACTTTTGATCCATAAAATCTTAGCACAATATATTCTTCCATTAAGTACCAATCAGCCAATTGTATTTCTTTTCCTAGTTGAATGCAGTTTCTACATGATAGGCAATCTAGGCATTAGAGTATTTGTAATTGCTTGATGCAATGGAGCCAAAAAGTAGTCTACAAAATGACTTTAGTTCCTTCGAGAATCATGCAACCTTATAATAGTGGTCCATTCATATATTGGAGCCATTTTATTTTGCTCAAGATTACTATTACCATAGGGCTGAATCTAAAGCTTGTTGGTCTAAAACATTCCTCTGAATTTGAATAGAAAAAGATAGTGCACAAGTAGGTTGTGAATCTAAATGTATTGGTAGAACCTCCTTTAATAATTAAAAAATGTTTATGCATGGATTCTACAATGTGCTCAATAAAATTATATTTGGCATGTGGAACACCATAATGGATATTATACACCATTTCAAGGAGGCATTCACCCACTTCCAAATTGCTATCCAGTTTGAGGAAAAATGCTAGGATGGAAATAGTATCCTGAACCCATGGTTTAAAAATATTCAAATCATAAGGAGGCTTATGATCACTTTTCAATTTTTTTCTATCTTGAACTATTCTATTTAAGAAAGATTTTTTCTCCATTTAATCCACTGCTTCATAATCACTAGCAAGCTTTTCTAGGTCAATGTCGACATTTCCAAATTATTTAGTTGTAAACCCCAAGGCCAACACTTTTCCAAGTTCTTCTGCACTAATGAATAACAATTATTCTTTACTATCTTTATTAAAAATTTATCTTTTGTTATCATCATAATTTAGGGCACAAACCATTATAAATTTTGTGCAGGGGAAAACCTCATGTAACATCATGTGCCTTCATCCAGTTACCCATGATGCACTGATATTATTAGCTTGAAATTGCATTTTCTTTGTAGTCTTATCCTCAAATGAAAATCTAAGTTTTGAGGTACGCCGACCATAGGTTTTAGGATCATAAATATTATGGTATTCATTATTGAAACCTACGGTTCTAAGCAATTTTACTTAATGTATTTTTTTATCCAACATTGCTCTAGTGGTACTGGTGGTAGACATGCTGATACAATCAACAATATGAAATTTGTGAATTCCCTATTAGTACTTAATTTTTCTTAATTCATAAGACTCTTAACCCTAAACCTAAACTTCAAAGTTTGACAAAATAAGATTTTAAGAAATTTGAAGCGATGAAATGTAGCCACAATAATTCTTTAACTTACCCAGATTTTGAATTTTGATTCTCGAAGTTGAAACTGGGTTGACACTTGAAACTGGGTTACTAGAATGGCTTTGTTGGAAGTGGAATTGTGGAACCCAAAATAGGGTGGTGCATTGCAATGAGAAAACTAAATGACACCAAAATGTCTACTCATTACTTACAAAATACACAATACACAATTAGGTAGTACAATGTACATGGCTGGCATCATTTAAAAGAAGCCATTAATCATTTACTCCTGCATTGACAAAAAATTCTAAATTCTTGATCTTTGTTAATCTAACAGTTATAGGGTGATTTCATAGGTTTAAGTTTGCAAGTGTAGTGCTCTGTGCATTTCATTCCAGAATGTAACTACAACCATACACCAAATCTTCATCAAACAGTTGAGTAATTTATGATATAAATATTAAACATAAAACACGTGTTTTAAATTTGCTTTAAATTTTAATCTGCTAGGATTGACATCAAGGCCAAGGGGCTGAAAACTTAACGTTGCAAAGGCCTTAATAAAATGAATTACAATGTCACATTAGTAGTGCATTGCACAACCATTAATAGAACTTAACTTGCAAAGGACTTAATAAAATGAATTACAATGTCACATTAATAGCACAACCATTTATTTTATTACAACTCAATTACGATGTCACATTATTACATAGTACAAATACAAATGTAAGCACAAGCACCAAGCTTCTGCTAGACCACTTGGTGAAAAGTTAAAAACATAAATGTGATACATGTATCTTTGAAAATAAATGGAACTTGCCAGGTCAACCATGAGCTATCAAAATAAACTCATGGGACTTGTGGGTTAGCCATGGTCTCTGAAAATAAATGCATGGAGAAAGGGGGCCCAATAAAATTGGGGAAATGGGAGCTGTGAAGATACAAAATGTACTTAGCCCCTTTTAGAACCAAACTGATGCAAAAGATGAGAGGTTGTAAAATTTCTCCCATGTAGAAGATGAGCACTTAAAATAAATGCATGGGGCTTGCTTGGTAGGCCATGGTGTCTCAAAATAAATGAAAGGGACTCTCCTGGCTAACGAGCAGATGATGAGGGGTAGTAAAACTACTCCCATGTAGAAGATGAGCACTGAAATTAAATGCATGGGAATTTCTTGGGAAACCATGCAGACGGTGAGGGGTAGTAAAATTGCTCCCATCTTCTACTTGTAGCTTCCATGCACTAGGATAACACTTATCTCCATCAAAGCTCCTCATCCTATTTCAAAACCTGTATGAGAATTCAGGTGAACCAAATCAACTTTCCAATTCCACCCATTCTGAACTTGAAGGAAATTGGTCTTTTACTCTGTAACTACATAACTGGAGGCAAGATAATTTAGAGCATCCCCAATAATATCAGATCATCTTCTTCCTGAATCCTTATTAAGTTATTAACCCTACAAAATGAAAACCCTTATGACAATTAAACAAATGATTTCAGTTATGCTCACTATCCTTATTTATGGGCCAAAAGTTCCACCAAAAGTGCCACTACCAGCCTGGTCCCTTGTACACCTCACATGTGTCACGTGTGAGGTTGTGTATAGTTACTACTGACTAGTAATAATTGTGATTAATGCAAACCAAAAATCCAACTAATTAATCGGTACCTCAAGCTAGCTACATGCAAAGTTGCAAACTATACCTTAAACTGACAAGTTGTCAATTGTCAAAATTGGCAGTGCCACACAAGCTGTCGATTGTCAAAATCACTAGATTATTGACATCATCATTTATGATTCTACAATACATTGTGAAATTTTCAATATAAAGCTATCCAATCAATCACTCTGGCTATTCATATGACATTAATCCACACCATTGCCTAGTACCACAGCCAAATTAAGAATTTCAATAGAATAAATGAAAGGTAGAGTACTTCGACGCATTGAAAAGAGAATTAAATGTCTCATTTTACCTTAATCATTATTAATTTCCTAATGAGTCACAATAAATTTCACTCACTTATGCTCAAAACTATATGTTGATTTCTAAAACCAATAATTAATAAAATCTCAACCATTGATTTATGAAAATCTAACAGTTCTATTATTATTCTGGAGGTTTTAGTTCACAAGTCTAGTGCATCAAGGATTTACTTTTAGAATGCATCTATAGCCATCCATAAAAAATTCATCGAACAGTCCCTCTTTTAAAACAAACTTTATGCATGTGCATAATTTAAAATGGGGACATCGCTAGGTTGACAAGACTCGACCCTCAAGATTATAGAGTTAAGATTTAAGGCTTTGTCATAAAATATTTTGGTTTGACTTAGGCAATATTAAATGGTAAACAAGAGCACCAATATTTAAATAGTATAATATTTAACGGTTCTAGTGTAATTCTGGAGCTTTCAAATCACAAATCTAGTGCTTGAGAGATATACTTTTGGAATGCAACTACAACCTTCCATCAAAAATTCATCGAATGGTTGTGGTCCATAATGCCGCATGGTCACTTAAATTTGGAACCTTAGAACCAAAGTTTGAAGTTTCAAAGTTTTCAAAACCTCTGACCCACTGACTACAAAGATGACTAAGAAATACTTGCAAATAAGTTTAGGAAAAGCACCATAACCCCGACTTTGGTGAATTAAGATAGGAAAGGTGGAAACTAAGGTTAGGAAAAACACCAAAACCATAACTTTGGTGAATTAAGATAGGAAAGGTGGCAAGGACGGTGCATTTATGAAGTGAAGATTGTGGGTAGATTTTAGCAAGTGGACATGATTGGAGGATCAATGGGTAATTAAGATTGGTAGGTACAGATTTTGGAAAATTATTACCTCTTGATCCTCGATTAGAAAAGTTAATAATAGAGTTTGGCATGGAGAAGAAGGCACACAAAAATTCTGAAAGAGTGGTGGTGGTGGCGGTGAAGCTGCAACAATTTTGAAATGGAGGCTAACTTCACTTTGCGTTTGAGGAGGCAATTAAACTTTTTTTATGGTGAAGCTTCTAGCAAAAGATTAATGGGTATGCTTTTATTCACTGATGGGAGGTTGGTACAAAGTGCACATATGATTTTGGGGAAATCCTTGGAAATATGAGGCATAGATACAAAACTAACATGGATGTATACTCCTTGATTATAGCATGGGGTTTGGACTTGGGGGAATTGACAAGCATAGTGAGAGAAGTTATGGAGATGATTGTGCATAGAGATTTCTTAGAAGGATTAGAATTAATACTTGAATGGGCAATTCCAGGTGAAGGTTTTGACATCTGGGAAGGCTTTGAAAATGTGGAACTGGAAGGGGTAGAAGGATGCATCCCTTTCGTGTGTTTTCTAAAGGATGAGATTAAAAATAAATGCAGGGAAGAAGCAAGGTTAGGTTGGGAAGCATTGAAGCTCTATATAGAGCTCATGAAGGTGGAAGAAATTATAGTACAGTTGAAAGCATAGGAGAAAGTGGAGGCAGAGTGCATGGAAGCATAGGTAAAAGTGGAGGAAACTTATATGGAAGAAAAAGGATGGAATGCAAGGAAGTGGAAGATGAAAGGAAAAGCAACAAGGAAAGTTCGTTATGAAACAGCTAGCACTGATAGAATTTGAAGTTATTGTAGGGTTTTTGCAGAATTAACACAAGACTAGTACTAAATTTTTGGCTTGTTGAAACACGTAAGGTAGATACAGATAGTTGTGAACTATTTTTAGTTGGGTAGGGTTACTTTTTTTGTTATGAAGCATGTTAAGATGCTTTTTTGAAAAAACTATTATAGCTGTATGTGATTTTTGGATGGCTGATGAAAACAATGAGGCAAATAATCTTTATTTTCATGCATTTTTTTATTAGTTTGATATTATGTTTAATTCGCCAATGTTTTTTTCTTAATCATTTGAAAATAGGTTTAATTCACCAATGAATTTTATTTTTTAGTTTGGAAAAAAGTTTTAATCGCCAAAAAAATTATTTTTTCTAGTTTGAAAAAAAGTTTAGTTTTCCAATCGAAATATTTTATTGCTTTGAAAATAGATTTTAATCACCAATGGAAAAATTTTAGTGGTTTTAAAAAAAATGCATTTCGCTAGGATTTTCCATAGACTTCTAGCGATTAGAAAAGATTCGCCAATGGAAATTATTTTATTTTCATGAAAAATGAAAAAAATTGCCACTAAAATTAATATTTTTATTGGGAAGTATACAAGATTCATCAAGATTTTACACCTTTTCCAAGGGGGTGGTTTCTTAAAGTTTTCCCTAGTCCACAATTTATTGGAGTTGTTGTTGCACTTGTTGATGTATCTATTGTATGGAAATTGCAAATTGTTCACCCTCCGCACTTTGCTTCTCCATACCACTGAGATCTCTTGGTTCAAACAATCCTCTTGGTTGCATGCCATAGACCACCTGAAATAGACTCTTTCCAATCTTCTATTCATTAAGTCATTATAAGCAAACTCTTCTTGTAGTAACACAAGATCCCATTGTTTAGGATGATCCTTTGAAAGGCATCTTAGTAGGTTACCTAAGCTCCTATTGATCACCTCAATTTGGCCATCTGTTTGAGGGTGGTAGGTGAAGCTAAAACTAAGATTTGTACCAAGCTTCCTCCACAATGTTCTCCAAAAGTGCCCTAGAAACTATGCTCAATGGGAACCCATGAAGTCTAACAACCTCTTTAAAGAAAAAACTTGCAACATATGAAGCATCACTTGTACTTTTTCTAGGGATGAAGTGAGCCATTTTGGAAAACTTGTCAACAACTACATAAACTAAATCAAAATCCCTTTGAGTCTTTGATAATTGCATAACAAAGTCCATATTGATGGATGCCCAATGCCCATTGGGAGTGGTAAAGGATGGTACAGTCCTGCATTAGTGCTGCTCCCTTTTTCTTTTTTACACATGGTACATCTCTCCATGTAAATCTTCTACATCTATTTGCATATTTTTCCAAAAGTAAATCTTTCTTAGCTATTCTAGTGTCTTGTCAAGGCCAAAACGACCTGGCATACTCCCACAATGCTTATCTTGGATGAGTTTTTCCCTCATAGAACATTTTGGCACATAAATGTGTGCTCCTTTAAATAATAAACCATCTTGTATCGGTTAATCTAGCCATTTCTCTCAATTAGTATTAATAGGCTGCTTGCAAACCTCATAAACTTCTTTAAAATCCTCATCATCCTCATACATCTCCTTGAGTGTTTCGATCCCAACACTTTTTAATTGAATTTCTTGTACCATTACTACCCTTCTACTTAAAGAATCAATTACCTTGTTACTCTATCCCTTCTCGTGTTTGATTGTGAAAGTAAAATTTTATAAGTACTCAACCCACTTAACGTGCCTTTGACTAAGTTTTTCTTGGCTATTTATGAATTAAAGTGCATGATTGTTTGTATAGAGAAAAAATTCCCTAGGTAGAAGGTAGTGTCTCCATTTTTTAAGTGATTGAACCATTGCATACATTTCCAAGTCATATGAAGAGTACTTCTTCTTTGCATCATTTAGTTTTTCACTAACATATGCTACCAACTTATTATATTGGCTTAACATTGCCCCTATTGCATGACCACTAGCATCACATTCTATTTGAAAAACCTTATTAAATTTAGGCAAGACCAAGATAGGCTACTTAGTCACTCTCTTTTTAGATATTTGAAACTGTTATCAACATGTTCAATCCACAAAAACTTCCCTTTATTATTCCCTTTAATAGTGTCTATGATAGGTGCACATATATGACTAAATTTTTTGATAAATTTCCTATAGAAACTTGCAAGGCCATGAAAAATTCTTACATTTGTAATCTAAGTGTAGGACACTCTAATATTTCCTTCACTTTGCTTGGATCCATCTTCAACATTCCCTTTGAAACCACAAAACCAAGGTATAGTAGTTCTATCTTCATGAACTCACACTTTTTAATGTTTATCAACAAATTTTCCTCTTGCAGCCTTCTCAACACCAAATTCAAATGATGCAAATGTTCTTCTTTATTAGAACTAAAAACCAATATATCATCAAGATAAACTACAAAAAAATTACCAATGTATGGCTTGAGGACCTCATTCATGAGCCTCGTGAAGGTTCTAGGTGCATTAGAAGTGCCAAATGGCATAACAAGCCACTCATATAAGCCCTCATTTGTTTTGAATTTTTTTTTCCACTCATCTCCTTTTCTGATCCTTATTTGATGGTATCCAATTTTAAGGTATATCTTTGTGAAGTAACTTTCCCCACATAAATAATCCATTAAGTCCTTTATTTTTGGTAGTGAAAACCTATATTTGATTATTATGTTATTTATTTCCCAGGAATCAGTACACATTCTCCACTCACCCCCTTTCTTAGGTGCTAAAATAGTTGGAATTGCACAAGGACTAAGGCTCTCTCGAATTAAGCCTTTGTCAAGTAACTCTTGTACTTATTTTATAATTTCTTCATTTTGTTGGGCTGTCATCTTATAGGAATCCTTGTTTGGTAGACTAGCCCTTGGTATAAAGTCTATATGATGTCTAATATCTCTCATTGGAGGCAAGGAATTAGGAAGTTCATCAAAAACTATATATGCATAACCCTTCAACTTGTCTTGAATCTCCCATGGAAACTCTTCAATTCTTGTAATTTTTATAATAGTCCTAGTCTAATCATCACTGCAAAACCTATCCCATCCTCTTCCATTGTCTTTAGAAACTATTTTTCACCCACTAACATCACACTTGTTCCAACCTTTTGGTCTTTATCTTCCTCCTTCAAAGGTGCTAAGGTGTAGGTAACTCCATCCTTCTCCAAAACATAGACATTCTTCCTACCATCATGCATTTATTTTTTCATATTTCCAAGGTCTACCAAATAACACATGGAATACATCCATAGGGATGATATAACATAACACCTTGTCTTTATACCTTCCTATTTGAAACTCTACCCAACATTGTTCATTGACTAGTAATTGTTGCCCCTTGTTCAAGGTTTAGGATGAGGTAATCTATTCAAGTTTAGTTCTCTACCATCTCAACAACAACTACATTATCAGTATAACTAAATCTATAATAATGTGACAAAACTTACCTTCGCACTTGCAAACAATATGGAATAATGACTTCCTTTGAGGTGGCTTGTTCTCCATTGGAACCTTGATCAATGTCCTTCTCATCGGCAATGATTTTCATTTCTCTAGCTCTTCTGATTGTGTTGAGGATTTAACACTTTCTTCATCTCCCCTTTGAGAAAATTGAGTTTTTCTTTCATTCCTAAAGATGGTAGTTGATTGTTTTTCTAGACACTCCCAAGATTGATGACCTTCAAACTTATTGCACCTATAGCATCTTCTTGTGAAACCATTGAATCGTCCTCTTTATCTAGATCTTCCCCTAAAGTTAGGCCTTCTTCCTCTAAAACCTCCTCTTGAACTTGGTGCTTGTTCTTGTGAGGTGATATACCAGCATATGGACCTCTACCTCTATGAGTCCTTCCTCTACCTCTATTCTACTTTTCTTGCATCCTATATAGCTTCTCCTTAGACTTTGAGGCTAGTTGATAATACTCTTCAAGTGTCCTGGGGCTTGTGAGGATCAAATAATCTTGTAAGCTATACTTCAACCCATTAAGGTATCTTGCAACCTTGTCAGTGTCATCCTCCATGTGTCCTGGTTTGATACAGAACTTATAAAATTATTGATTGTACTCTTTCACTCCCATATCCTTTTGTTTCAAGTTCTACAACTTCCTATACAACTGAGTCATGTAGTCACTAGGCATGAATTTTACCTTCAACATGGAAATCATCCTATTCCAAGAAGTAATCTTGGATTTTCCTTTCTTTTCATTTCTTCTTGAACATAATTCCACCTTAGGGATGAATGACCTTTTAGCTTGGTCCTAGCCAACTTTACTTGTTGCTCTTTAGGTACCTCCTCAAGCTCAAAGTACTTGTCCAACTCCCCTATCCAATCAAGAAGTTCTTCACCATTCAAACTACTTGTATATACTAGAAGTTCCATCTTCACCTTGGTTCTTTCACCCTTGATTGCCCTCAACAATATTTACATCCTTACATCATCAACATCACTCTCCTCTTGAGGTTCTTCTTGAGGTGCTTCATTCACCACTTCTTCTTCTTGGTCACTCATATCCCCTATAACCACTCCTCTTCTTTCGTTAGCTTTCACTATAGTGAGTCTTGCATTCAAACTGACTCTCATTTCCCTCATTTCTCTAGCAAGGACTTCTCCCAATTGTGTGGCTATTTTCTCTTCCACCCTTTTCGTAACATTGAGTCTTGGAGGCATCCTTCTCTTGTTAGATTGTTAACCCTTATATTGATTTTCTTGGCTTAATATGGCTTTGATACCAATAATTATGCAGAGGGATAAAAAATTCAAGAACACGTGTTTTTAGATTGTATTGATTCTCTTGAAGGTGTTTCAAACTTATGTTTGCAAGTTTCCTAGGCTCCAACCCTCATGGAAGACCTATTTGGGGTGCTATTGAAACCAAACTCACTCCTATGATCTTTTAGGATTATCAAACCTTCAATGCACTTAGAGGATCTCTTTAAACCCTCACTTTTCTATGGTGGATTCAATAAATGTGTTTTTCATTAAACCCTCAAAGACACCTAGGGTTTTGACAGTTTTAAGATAGTGAACATACTTAGAACAACATGAATCACATATATGATTGATTTGAGACTCCTCCTTTGGTGGAAACATGCCTAACAACCTAATGAATATTTCATCCAAATTTCATCAGTTTTCATTCATGTAAACAAAAGATATGATTGTTTCCTCTCCTTGGAAACCCTAGCTTTGTGATAGGAGAGTTTGTAGTAGTTTGCTTGTTTCTCACTTAAAACACAATGAAATCACACCAAACCAAAAGAATTATATTCTAAAAAAAAAAATCCATCTTTCCATGCATATTCAAACTTACCACTATTCCATACAAGGTTGTACAAGGCTATTCTTTGACTGTTCTTACAAAATATTATCACAAATTTAACAAAATAGGGCATATTCATGAAATCGTGCTCCCACAATGTCTTGGACCATGTATTCTCATTGATTCAACATTAATGAGCAGCAAAAATAGTTATAAATTAAGTTTGTAGTAGTTTGATTGTTTCTCACTTAAAACACAATGAAATCACACCAAACCAAAAGAATTAGATTCTAAAAAAAAAAATCCATCTTTCCATGCATATTCAAACTTACCACTATTTCGTACAAGGTTGTACAAGGCTATTCTTTGACTGTTCTTACAGAAAATTATCACAAATTTAACAAAAACAGGGCATATTCATCAAATCATGCTCCCACAGTGTCTTGGACCATGTATTCTCATTGATTCAACATTAATGAGTAACAAAAATAGTTATGAATTGAGCATATGTCATTCCCTTCAAAAAATTGAATGCCTATAGCATCAAACTTAACAATTATGCCCTTTTTTGTAACTTTTCAACCTAGAATTGAAAAAAAACATGAAAAGAGACCTTACAAGGTCATTCATGGTCATCTAAGACCTTATTAGACTCAACCAGCCCAAAAATAGAGCTGAGGAACAAACCCCAACCCTTCAACAAGCCAAAAACACCTAGAAATTCAAATTTGCATTTTGGTGGGAAAGTCAAAGTTTGAATTCCTAGGCCTATTTACATAACCTAAACCATTGGAAATGATCCCAATGGATCCCCTAATACCTCCACTAAAACAAACAAGACCCCTAACGTCAAAATGAGCATACACACATCACTAGAGTGATGCTCCTACATCGTAGAGGTTGACACTAGTAGCACTTACTAATGACAACATAATGCAACTAATCAAAGCATCACCTCAAACTCACCAATGCAACACAAACTCATCAATACAACAACATAGATTTGTTGAAATCAAACAACACCAACTACTCATACTTGCAATACTTTATACATGACCTTCTCATTGAATATCACATCTCTACTCTTGATGATTTTATAATTTTCATAATCCCATAAGCAATATCCAAAATTATTAACTGCATATCCAATAAAAGTACACTTCTTGGATTTAACCTCAAGATTTCTTCTATTATTTATATCAATATGGAAAAATGCTTCATAACCAATTTTTTTTAAAAATGAGTAGTTTAACTTTTTACTTATCCATGCCTCCTTTGGAATACCACCATCTAGGGAACTTGAAGGACCTTTGTTTAGTAAGTAAATAATAGTATCCAGAGCATCTATCCAAAAAAATAAAGGTAATCATGTATATGATCTCATACTCCTTGCATATTCCATTATTGTCCTATTCATCCCTTCTGAAACACCAATTTTTTGTGATGTTTCTGAAGCAATATTTTTTCTATGAATCCCATGGTATGAATGGTAACTTTCAAATTCCATGCTACAATATTTTCCTCCATTATTTGATTTGAGACACTTCAAGTTATTTCTTATCTCATTCTCATCCAAATCTTTCCATTTATTAAAAGTATCAAATAAATCATATTTTCTTTGAATGAACTCAAGTTTTTCTAGTTGCATCATCAATTAAAGTAACATGATAATAAGAGCCACTAAGAGATGATACCTAAGATGGTCCCCATACATTTGAATGCACAAGCTCTAAATTTTCACTCTTTTTTTCCTTCCCAACTATGAGAAATCTAGCTCTTTTTTTTTATAAATACAATTATCACATTAATCCAAATCAACTTGATTCAAACCTAGCAACAAATTATTTGAGTGGAGAATCATCATCCCCTTATCACTCATGTGCCCAAGTCTATGGTGCCACAATGTCAAATCTATAAATATAGAAGCTAAGGTAATAGAGAAATTAGAATTAACTTTACATAAATACAATGTACCTACCTTTTCTCCTTTTTCTATTATCGATGCTCCTTTAGTGACCTTCCACAATTTTTCTATAAATGTAACACACATAACCTTCACTTCCCGAATATCATTCTGAGATTATTTTTCTTCTAAAATCAATAACATGCATTACCTCTTTCAGAAACCATTGGTTTCCGTTTTCTAATTTTATTTATATTATACCATTTCCAACAAGTTTACATGGTTTATCATCACCCAAATAAACTTGTCTGAAATCACCTTGAACATAATCTAGAAAATGTTTCCTATAGGGTGTGGCATGAAATGAAGCCCCTAAGTCTAAAAAAAAAGAATAAATAATATTATCTAATGAAAGGATCAAAGAATCTTGTAATACATCACAAATTGAATTTGATTCCTTAATATTTTCTTGTTGTCCATCTCCTTGCATTCCTTTTCGAGAGCATCATTCTTTCTTTAGATGTCCTTTGTTCCTAAAACTCTAGCACTCCAACCTTCCCTTGGATTTGTATTTTCCCTTCTTAGACTTCCCACAATTTCCTAGGATCTTTCTTCTCTCCCTTTGTCTCCCCCTATTCTCCACAACCAAAGCATTACTTGATGCCTCACTTGTGCTTTTTTGTTGCATTTCCTTTCTAAGGATAACACAAACAACATCATCATACGGTCTTATAGTGCTTGAAATATAAATAAAATTACTCACAACCATGACCAAGCTATTCCAACTTTTTGGCAATGAGAAAAAATCAAGAGAGTCTTAACCTCATCATCAAAGGTTACATTCATAGAACTTAATTGACTGGTGATCATGTTAAACTCATTTAAATGATCAAAAATAGACTACCTTTTAAAATTTTCATATTAAATAAACATCATAAGAAACACCTTGTTTGAAGCTAAGGTATTTTCATTAAGTTAAGCCAATTCTGACGTCAGATCCATCATTTTTATTTCTTTTGATATGCTGAAATCCATTGATATTGTTAGGTATATCCGTATTGTTTCTAGTGCCTTTTTGTCAAGAATCTCCCATTATTGATCTATCATATTTGTAGGCTTCTTTCTTTTCCTACCAATGGTAAGAAAATACCCTTTTGATATAGATAGTCCTCCATTTTCATCTTCCATAACTAGTAGTTTTGGCCATTGAAATTCTC
>VDFB02072832.1:0-10995 GCA_007258455.2 Sequoia sempervirens
CTCCTCCTTCCACTGGAATTGCTGTTGATTCAAGATAAGAGACATCACATATCAAGCATAAGTATTTTCTTAGTTCTTGATAATTCATAGGACCATCTAAACTCTGAAGATTTCAAGTTTTATGTGAATTCTTTTCTTTTTGGAATGTAAATGGGGTAGAAGTTTCTTCATCTTATTTTATGAGGAGGAGGAAGAATTGCTCTGTGAGTAGTTTCTATTTCATTCCTAATAATTGTCTTGTAATTTATATCTTAAAAGTTTATAAAATGTATTATAATATTCTTTTGATTTTGCAGATTCTACTAGCTATATTTTCCCCTCAATTGATAAAAAATTTCAAATCTTTAAATGCATTTTGGAGCACCACTTCCACAATATAATGATAATACCAATGTTAGAATGTGAGAATCAACAAGTTAAAGCCAGCTACATGTTTATTGTTGGGAAATTTTTTTCCTTTTTCTTTTAAGATAATGGGGTCTCATTGAATATGTTCTTCTGTGAATTCTCTGAACTTTATAAAATTTGAGTCAATCTTCAAGGGACACTAAAAACAACGAAGGGAAATATTACTTATACAGATTAGGGCAATAATTAGACAATTTAAACATAACTATCCAGGCATGCAAGGGCTTGATTGATGACCTCTTTGTTGGCAACTTCCTTGGAAAAGATAGTAATTCTCTTCATTACACATTTGAATGCACGTATATATATTTTAATTTTTTATTTTATTTTTGAAATTCAATTTGGTATTATTGTAAATTCTCTTTTGGAAGTTGAGCTTACAAAAGTTGGACAATCTAAGAAACAAGTTTTAGAAAAATTTGTGTATGGTTCTTTTTTGCATGTAATTGTAGAGCATATAAAATAGGTATTGAGTGTATGGATAATAAGGTTTAGAAGTATTCTTTGCATTGAATTTAATGAGAAATTGATCTTTATCTCTTCTCTTAATTGATCTTTTGTAAAATATTTGTACATAATTTTTTACTTATTAGTTTTAAACAATATACTCTTTTTTTAAATCTACAATTTTTCTTTCTTCAAGAAATTACACTAAAAAAATAGGGTAATTATTACTATTTTAAACTTCTTGTTATTTAATTAATTGGTTAATCCTCCTTATATGGTAATCTTAGATTTTTTCAAAAAGATTATTTTATTTAATCAACAACTTCTCCCTATAAATATTATAATTATTGCTATCTTTATTTTTCTCTACATTTGTACTGATGCCATTTGGCTGAAGTATTAGTAGATATATATCATTTTAAGGGAAGAAAATTAATAAAGATAATGATATTTCCATAGTTCATATGAGCATTTGAAAGATCACTGTTTTATAATTTTTAAAAATAAATTGTAGGGGTTTTTTAATTAAAGTTGTTGCTATAATCGGGCTGGGCTTAAATGTCACACACTAAGCTTTGATGCTTAGTGTGAGCCCCTCCTATTTGCAACCCCGTTTTTATTTTCTCGTTATGTTAACTACCAAATGCACGACCATCTACCATGCATCATGCCATTAACCATTATATGATGGATCCATAGCATTTGTCAGTGTGTTGGTGTTTGTCAAACCTGGAGGACTATCAAGAACTTTACCTCGTCCCCCAAGAATATAAGTTAATGTTTTTAACTTATATTGTTTTACTTGTTCTTTATTAGGAAACTCTATTTTTAATTGTATAATATAATATAATATATAATTTTATATTATATTACATATTATATAATTTTTTTTGTTATATGTGTTAAATTGAAACTTAAATTATCTAAATAAATATTTATTTTTACTAAGTATATTACTTGTAATTAAAATTGTGTAAGTGGTTTTTACTAAGTGTATTTATAAATAAATTATATGGTTTGTATTTTTTATGTAAAGTAAATATTTATATTTTATAAAAATTACGACTTATTTTAATAAAATAATTTTTTTTAAATATTTTTGAGCAATTTGATTAGTTAATGTATTTTATTTTTTATTATTATCTTTATTAAATTGACAATTCATCTATAACCATCAAGTATTTAATCTTATTAATTATTAATTTGCATCTCATATTTTACAATATTTTTTTATAATATGGTTGAACACAACGCCTAGATAAATAAATAAAATTTAAATTGTGTTATCTAACTCTTAAGTGCATAAGAATCTTAGATTGAGATTTTATATTTTTATGGTTAATTACTAAAAAAATAGAAGAAATATTTGTTAGTCTTAGATTATGTTACTTAACTCTAAGTTTGAATAAGTTGGTAGTTAATTTATTTGACTTTTATTCTTACGTAATGTAAATTGAAAGAAAATTACATAAAATTCTTATGTAAAAAGTTTCAAAAAATATCATTAATCATGAATAGAGTGTTTGATCATAAAATGTCAAAAAATTAGATATTCATCAAATAGATAAATGGACAAGTGGATCTATAGCCACCAAGTATTTAATCCTATTAGATATTAAATTTCTAAGAATGCACTAAAAGTTGATACCTTATAATATATTTTAATAATAATACGAAGACTAAATGACATAATATACAGGGAAAAAAATTCAAGCCTTCAAACCCACATTAATATAAAGTGATTTAACTAATGTACTTAAAATTATTTAATAAGATTATTAATATTTATTTCAAAGTGTCTCAAAAAAATAATAATAAATATTTATATTCATAAACATGTGGTTATAAATCTAAATTTTAACCAAAAGACAAAGTATTAACAATATAATTGTTAACTATCTCATCCTTTGTATTCCTATAGAAAAGATAGAGTACTATGGTAAAAGAAAGATATGAGGGAAAATTTTGGATTGAAATTTTAATTTTTTATGGTTAATTGCAACTTATGGGATTTTTTAATTTTATATTATCTCAAAGGCAAGTAGTGGTATTGTTATTTTATTTTATTTGTACAAATGATTTAATCTTATTTAATTTAAATATCTAATGTGGCTAAACACACCTCCTAGATGCACCACACTAAATATTTATTTAATCTACAATATTATAATATATTTTTTTATATAAGGTGTACAATACCTAATCTCAACACTTGAAACCTCACCTAGAATCCTTGTGAAATCAACTGTGTGCTAAGTTTTCTAGATTTGTATGTTATTGAGATTTCCCATACATTCATGCCTTCTTTGGCATCCCCAATCCACAAATCCTGAAAACTATTGGAAGGTCTATGTGATTATTTTACAGAGAATTTTAATTGTTACTTACTTGGTTACATCTTTCCATCCACCTCAAAGATTTGAAACCCCACCAAATCCTTCATCAAAATTAATCTAAGTATTTTGGAGTGTCGGAGTTCTTCATCCCTTATGAATAATTTGCAAATAATATTATGAGTAATTAAATACATCAAATTTAAAAGGTTGATGATAGCTTAATCCTCAATAAAAGAAGATGAAAATAAGTTTTTTCATAATATTATATTTTTATATTATATTAAATAATGTTTATATATAAGTATTATATATTTAAACTATTATATTATAATATTTATATCTAATATAACAATATAATATTTATAATATATTATATTATAACATTTATATATAATATAATATTTAAAATACTATATTATAATATTTATATGTAATATAACAACATAGTATTCATAATATATAATATAATATTTTTAATGCATTAAAAAAAATCATCAACTAATCAAATTATTCAAAATTATTTTTAAAATTTTATTTTATTGAAATAAAGCATATAAATTTTATAAAATATTTTAATTACAAAAAAAAATATTAAATTAAATAATTTTAATTTGAATTTTTTAACACATATAACTATTGTGCACACATTATATAATATGCAATATAAGATAAAACTATATAATATATTATATTATACAATTAAAACAAATAAAGTGCTCTATATTCCTTCAAGTCTCACAAACATGGGTATTTTACAGCGGACTGATAAATGCTACAAACCCATTGATAATGATTAATGGCATGATGCATGAATTAGCAGGGCCCATACTAAGTCAACGTTTCATGTGTGACATTTAAGCCCAACCCTATAATCATGTTCCTTAATCACATTTTCCATCTCTCCTCATGACAATATATATAATATAACCATATGCTTATTTATGTATCACCGTACCTTGATTTGAAAATAGTGGGTCTCTCCCTGTATGCCTACCACTTGTATTCCTAAATCTCCTGTTGACTACCACTAAAGAAGAGTTTGTGTTGGAGACAATATTCAATACAGAACTAGTCTACGCCACAAATCCATTGTTAATAAACTAAAGTATGAATGTGGAGTGAGTGCAAAGCTATATCCTTTAGAACTGAAATATACTTCAAAGATTCATTTTTTATTTTTTTTTATATTCTTGTGATTTCAAATCAACCAAAGTTAGGGCAATAGAAATATTGGTAAAAGACTTGAAATTATTTTCTTCATTCAATGAGGAACTATTTGCTATAATGGTTCAAATTGAGCTTCACATAAAGAAGTTCCTTCAAATGAACAATGATTACATTTTCCTTGTCTCACAAATTTTCATATAATTAAAATGTGTTTATTCGGTGATTAGTTTGTTGTTTTGTGGTATGGAGCAAGGAGTTTAAGTTGAAGAAAAGACTATTTGTTTCATGTTGTAGTGGAATTCACGTTTCTAACAAGAACTGTGCAACCACACATATAATTTATTTATACACCTTTTATTACTTATCAATATATAGTTTAATTAAAATGTGTTTAATCACCTCCTTTAGATGCAGTTTCATTGATTAATTGATTATTTATTTGTTCTTTCAACATTGTTGCTAAAAATTATCAAACACAACATATTAAAACATAACTATTCTATAACTTTTTGGCAGGAACTTGACGCCACAAATCTTGGTAATATATGTATCCAATGGAGGCCAAATATATGTGAAAAGAGATGTTTTATAACATTTAAATATATAAATTTTAGCATTTATTTAAAATGATAAGGTTATATTTTAGTTTTAGTATTTTATTTAATACATATTATATTTATTATTATATAAAAATTGAAATATTTGTATTAAAATATTAATATATTTGCATATTAAAAAAAAAAATTATTAAATTTTAACAATATTTTAAATATTTTTACACTTTAAGAATGATAATTACATATTTCAATTTTTATCATTCTTAAAATGTAAAAATATTTAAAATATTGTTAAAATTTAATAAAATAAAAAAATAATATACAAATATATGAATATTTTAATATAAAAATATTAAATCTCTTAAAATGTTATTTATATTAAATTAATTTAATTCTAAATTTTTTAATATCTTCAATATAAATTAATGCTTGAATTTTGATAAAAATAAATTTTATTTATAATTTTTTAATTTGATTATATAATTTGATAAACAATATTCAACTGTTTAAAATAAAAATTTAAATTTAAACTTTCCTTATATGAAAGAATATAAAACTTTTAAATAAAACACAAGTTTAATTTTTATAAAATTTCATATTTCAATAATTTAATACATTCAAAATTTTCTAAATATATTTTAAAATAATTATTTTAAATATATTATGATAAAAAAATTATTAAATATAAAAAAAATTACATAGTAAATAATTTATTTCTTCAAATTGTATTCATTGTATTTTGAATATTTTTTCTTGTTAATATATTAATTATGTTAATATTCTTAAGAAACTAATATTTAGTTTTGATAAAAACTTAGCTTCTAATGATGTTAGTCATATACTAAAGACTTTTCTTTATGTTCTTTAGGTTGATTAAATCAAATGTACACAACACTTTTCTTTTTACTTGACTCTTTTCTAAGTGTTACATTGTCTTTATTGCCCTTTCACATCTTATCCTTATTTTTTCATATTTGTCACATGTTTTCTATTTTTCTTTTTTCACCACCAACAATTCACCGGCCAAAAATTTGCTACCAACAATTCACTACGAGAAAATTCACCTTCAAGTAAAATTCATCACCTTCAAGTAAAATTCACCACCACACGGAAATTAATTGTGCCATTAATATTTTTTAATATATGAAAAATTAATTTTCCATGGCGGTGAATTGTTGGTGGTGAATTTTCCTAGAGCTAATTTTATCATGATAATTTTATACTTTTATGTCTATATACTCATGATCCCATCCCTTGTAATACCTATATTCTACTTTGATTACTTGATGCTTATTCCTATGACCTTGTACCATGCTTAGATCATATGCATGTTCTATATCACTATATTTTAGTTATGAGCCTTATCAATTTACCTCATTCCTAGATTACTATTATGTGCTCATGCTTATTTTTTATAACTTATGTAATCATATCATGTCTCCAATTCCATGTCATCCTATTATATTGTGAGACATCATTCTTCCCCCATATTCAGTGTTCACTCATGTTGTCCTATCATGATTCTAGAGACACCCTTTTAAATTGGGGACATCTAATTTTCTCCATTGTGATGTCCTTATAATGAGTTAGCATTTTACATCAAATAAAATTTGGATTTATCCATATCATCTTGTGCCTACATGCTTGATTATACTCCTAGATCTACCTTTACCATACTAGAGGTATCCAAATGCATTTTGTATCCTATCATGTGTGTCCACATGCACTACCATGTTGTAAGAGCCACATAGGGGAAACCATTACCCCTCATATCACTTATTGTACCTTTAGGGCCATTTTCACCTTACCATTAAATCTCATATAAGGTAATCTTATATACCTAGATGTTTATCTCCATTCTATGTGCTTGAACACCTATCTTTATATATGTATTATTGGCTTATTACATGATGCATTTGTGATAGTGATTTGTTTTACATGCTTTAAATTATTAGTATGCATTTACATTTTATGTGCTATTTTCCTATCTTTTTTAATTCCTTGCATTCAACAAATGCAAATGACTTAAGGGGTATATCTTGTATTTAGCTCTCCTTGTTGAGCTTGCAAATAGGTATAATTATGGAATTTACATAAAAGCATAGAAAACAAACATATCCAAATTACTAAGTGAAATCATCACTACATCAAATCTTAGCATACCAAACTATCATCAATTCGATTTAAATTAATTGTATCTTGTACATGCATTTTATTTAATTAATTTAAATAACATTAAGAAAAGTGATGTGCATATTTTTGTCTTAGGATTAGTTTTTATATGCATTATTACCTAACATGTACCCTAAGATCATAAATATTATGAAGCTTTGATTTTATATGTCTTTTTTTTTTTTAATGAATAAGATTCTTTTATATGCATTAATACCTAACATGTACCCTAAGGTCATAAATATTATGAAGCTTTGATTTTATTTTATTTATTTATCATGTGTAGTGTAAATATGATTGTAACAAGGGGTAGAATGTAAACATAATACAATAAAGCTCTTCAAATAAAAATAAATTAAACATTTAAATAAATATAATAATTTCAAATATTAATATCACTTTAGATCTAGATGTATTTAACATGTCTATACTAGTTTAGTCATTTTGAAATTTAAAATATTTTAATTTAATTATGTAAAATAAAATTTTGTAGAAGAATACTCTAATTTATAAAAAAATAAAAAAATAAAAAAATGAAATATTAATTTTAAAAAATATTAAAATACATTAAAAAAATATTTAAAAAATAGATACAATTTAGAGAGAATGAACTATTTATTATGTAATTTTTTATATCTAATATATCTTAAATACCATCATACATTTAAAATGACTTTTATTAAATGAATTCATTTATTAATTTATAATTAAAAAAACATTTTTATCCAAAATTTAATATTCTTTCATATTAAAAGTTTTAAAATTTAATATTCTTTCATATCAATAGATATCTTGAATTATTGTTTTTTTTTTTTATATTATGTTATTCAAATTAAAAATTTAGAAATTAGAAAATATTTTTATCAAAATTTATATTAAAGATACCAACATTTTAATATTCAAATTAAATTAATAGAAACAATTTTTTAGAAGATTTTTATATTTTAATATTAAATATTTAAATATTCTTATTTTTCAATTTTATTTTATATTAGATATTTAAATAATTTAACCTACATAACATCAAAAAAATGTTGTGTGTATTTTATAATTTATTGTGTATTTTATAATTTATATAATATTAAAAAAAGTGTTATGCATACATTTAATTTAATCAATTTAAAGAGCATAAAGAAAAGTCATTAGTATATGACTAATATGATTAGAAGGTGAGTTTTTATTAAAATTAAATATTAGTTTCTTAACAATATTGTCACAATTAATATGTTAATTAAAAAAGATATTCAAAATGCAATTAATACAATTTGAAGAAAATGCATTATTCGTTATGTAATTTTTTTTTATATGATATATATATTGATCATAATATATTTAAAAGTACTATTTTAAAATATATTTTGAATATTTTGAATGTATTCAATTATTAAAATATGAAATTTTATAAAATTAAATACATTCAATAATTAAAATATAAAAAATTATTAAAAAAAATATATATATATTTTATTGCACAAAATTATACTTTCATATTTTTAAAAAATTTAAATATTTTAAAAAATCTTATACATAAGATTCAAAATTTTATTTTAAAATTGAACATTGTTTTATCAATAATCAAATTAAAAATTTATGAACAAAATTATATTTTTATCAAAATTTAAACATTAATTTTTATTAAAACTACCAAATTTTAATATTTAAATCAATTTAATATAAACAAAAATTTTAATGATTTCAATTTTTTTATATATTATATATTCATATTTTTTACATTATAATAAAATTTTCAGTTTTTTATTTAATTTTAATAATATTCTAAATATTTTTAAATTTTAAGAAATTATAATTAAATATTTAAATTTTTATATAAAAAATAAAAATAAAATAATATATATTAAATAAAAAATTAAAATTAAATATAACCTTATCATTTTAAATAAATGCTAAGTTTATAGACCATTCTTCAATGCAACCAATAAAGGAGATGTCATAAATATTTCTTTATAAAAATGCAGACACACGGGTAATGTGGAAAACTTTTGATGTCCGGAATGCGGCAACTGATATAAGGTTTGGGTTAAAGAAACAGGTAGAGCTGAGTTAAAGAGACGTTGAGTTAAAGAGGCACAAAAACCTAAACAGTCAACGCTGTTTACTGTGTGACGTTTAAGTCCAGCTGGCAAATACCGCTTAAAAAATAAATCACGAGGGACGTATTCTATCTTTTGGACGAGTCTAGGTTTGATAGCGTATGTCTTTATTTCCATTCTAGTATATAATAGTTGTTATTATTTTTATTCAATATTTTTGAAAACATTATTTATCTATTTTAGAAATCTTAACGTTACCTTTGTTTTTTATTGGTTCATATTAAAAATAGTGAATAAGTCAAATTATAATTTAAATTCTTTATATTTCAATTGCAATTAATTTTTTTTGATAAAATTTCAACATTTTTTTTTGTTTGAATGTAATTAAACACTACTATATACATTATAGTATTCTTTATATTTTATTATTTTTCTAGTTCATTAAAAAAAATTAATCAATTTCTAACTCTTGTAAGGTTTTGTTGTTGCTTGAATGACATTCAACAATATTACATATATCATAATAGTCCTTTTGTATTGTGTAGTAACATGGTAAATGAATGTAAAGATTAAGCTTAGCTTCAATAAAATTATGTTCTATAAATTTGTATTGTTTAATTTTAAATTATTTGTCTACTTGAATGTTATTATCAATGTCAATCAATGCATTTAGATACAACACACATAAAAATATTATTTATTTTATTATAAAAGATATAAATAATCTTTAAAAAAAATTCTTCTAAATAATCTTCTCAATCAACATTGAGCAACTAAGTACAAAAGTGTTTGCCTACCTATTGTGTAGCATAACTAATGGAATATGCAATCACTTTCGGTGTTGGAGGCTTTTTAAATCAAATATTGAAACATAAGTAAGTTAAAGTAACCACAAACACATCTTTAATTTTAGAGATTGTGTAACTATTTGTTTTGTTGTTTTCATTGATATGATCCATGCGTTCGAGCTTTTGTTTTCTTGTTTTAGAGATTGTAGTATTGTATGCACTATATGAATAACACTAATAATGGAGATTGTAAAACATGAATACTCTTCACCATTCATAGTTGGATAAAGCATTCATTCCACTTGATTATACATCTCTCCAAACATAAATCAACAAATAATAACATAATAGAGCTAAGCCATAAGCTTATAAACTTGTTTAAGAAAATAGCAGAATATATGAAAAAATTTATGGCACCTTTCCATCATGTTTTCTTTCTAATATATATGCTTCACTCATGTTATTTAAAGGAACATGATACAAATAATTCTAAGAAAATAGAGGAAACATAAGTTATCTGATTTTGATAAATATAAAAGTAAATAAGTAATTCAATAAGAGGAAGAAGACAAAAGATAATTATGATCTTGATTCTTGCCTCTTCAACACTAGGAATTTGATCCAAAGATAGTTGAATGATACCTAAGGTTAGACTCTCTCTTCATTAATCCATATTAGTTGGATCATATGAACAATCATCATGAAAGTCTTCCAAATGATTCATTTTTTTGATGAATAGGAATTAATCTATATTAAATTAAAGATTAGAATACATATTCACAAAGAAAAGTGGGTGGTAAGAAGGCACACCCTAAGAGTCACATGAGTAAAACCTAGAAAAGCAAAAAATAACTAGTCACATGGGTGTAGCCTAGAAGCCCATGATAACAAACAAGAAAAAGGCCATTAAGTGGCCAAAGCAGTGCCACAAGAGCCAAGAGGGTCTCTGTCATCCAATTTCTTCCCTCATACATCAGTGAGGTCTAGAGTGATGTCAGGAGGAGGACCCCAACCATCATCACCATATTTTTATTTATCTTTATCTTCCTCACATCAAGATGAGATTAAA
>VDFB02072833.1:0-42830 GCA_007258455.2 Sequoia sempervirens
ATAAAACATCAAAAATCCAAAAAAATCATAAAACATCAAAATCCAATAAAATCATAAAACAGAAAAATCCAAAAAAATCATAAAACATCAAAAATCCAAAAAAATCATAACACATCAAAATCCAAAAAAATCATAAAATCATCAAAATCCAAAAACATCAAAAATCCCAAAAACAGAGTCAAAGTCAAAGTCAGTCTATGTTAGAGTGGTCAAACTATGTTGTCTTTACACATTTTCTATGTAGGAAAGGCTCATCTTATATGAGCCCCTAAGACATTAGGTCAGTCCTTTTAGGTTGTCCAAATAAAATCATGACTCAGTCTTTTGTCGAATAAGGCAAAGCCAAGTTGTGTTGAACTACAAGGTCTCTACGTGTATAACGTAGGCAAGGCCATCAATCGATGAGCCCCGAGGCCACCTAGGTCATTCCTTTAGGGTTTTTCAATTCTAGTAATGTCCTTGGTCTGCAAGCTTCATTCAAACCAAATCATGAATCAACAAACAAACATAACCAACAAATTTTGGATCTACAATAAATCTTCACATCAATCAATCATCTTAATGTCACTGGTACTATATTGGAATGGGACATTATGCCATTTGTCTCATTTGGTCCTATCTTTTTCTCTTATCAAGATGTGTCCTTGAGATTAGGCTTTGTCAATTTGATCATTCACCTTAAGCAAGACGTGTCTTTCTTGCAATTAGGTTCCTTGTTAACACTTGTCATTTGGTCAACTTTACCAGATGTGTCTATTGCCTTAAGCAAGATGTATCTTTCCTAAATTTGGGTATCGCCACATTTCTTGGTCATATCAATCAATATTATCAACCTTGTCAATTAATCTTTCCTTAATCAGGATATGTCTTTCCTGAAGTCAGGCACAATCAATCAACTTTGTCAACTTTATCAATCAATCTTTATCAAATCAATCAATCTTGTCATCTTGGTCAATCAATCTTTCCTTAATTAAGATGTGTCCTTCATGAAGCTAGGTGTAGTCAATTAAATCAATTTTTCAACATTTTTCCAACTTAACAATCAATCCTTGTCAACTTATCAATCAAACTCAGTCATCTTGGTCAACCCAATCAATCATCTATCAATCAATCTTATCAAAACTATCGACAAACATTGTCTCTTTGGCAAACAGTTTGTTGGTCTGGATTTGTCTTATCTTTTTGATTGATCCTGGATCATGTTACTAGTTACCTTGAGGATGTCCTATTAAAGGATTTAAGGGACAATGATGGAACATGACCTCTTTTCTTTGTTTGTTGCCTGTGGTTTGTCTTGGAAAAAAGACTAGGATAATTGGGTCCTTAGTATGAGTTGGGGCATTCCTTGTCTATTGATTGTTTTTCCCTCCCAAATGGTCACCTTGCACACATTGGTCTATATCATACCATGGTGTTTTTGTTCCATTTGCAACAATTTTGACGCTCGATGATGATAAATATAAAAGCATCAAAGTTGGTCCCTTGTCATTCCTCGTCTAACTTTCCCATATCCCTCTCCTTCCCTTCCCTCACACTAACATCCATCTCTTATGTCCTAACATTCCTTCCATTTGCATCTTGATAGAGTCCAGTGACACACAAAAACATCTTGCATATATAATCATGTTAGAAAGCATCCTAGAAGGCTTTTTTTATCATATTAGGTCGCATATATTTGCATAAGAAAATACAAAAACATGGTGATCATCCATATGGAATTATCATTTTATCACCATATGAGCATCATCATATAAGTATCTTATTGCATTGTACATTTCATCATAGCATTACATCCCATATCACATGGCATTGCATTCCATATCATATCACATTTTACATCATAATCCATATAACATTGCATTTTACATCGTGATTCATCCCATCACATAAACATTGCATTTCATATCAAATTGCATCCTATACATACTACATCACATTAATAATTTTATAACATATCACATTACACGTCACATTTTTCATTCATATTAAACATTTTCAATCAAACACTTCGCATTATTATACAAGCATTTCATTACATTAACATTAACATTGCATATGCATATGACATCACATTCATAACACAAGACCATTTCCATTGCATTCATCACCCATACATATCATAATAAAAACATCTGCTATCATAAATAAATTACACCATCACATTCATAACATTAGGTCAGCCATATTGCATTTATCATCCATATAGATCATAAATAACATAAACATTCATAACATAGTCATAAAAAAATAATCATAAAGCATATCAAGATCATCACACCATCATGTATCCATGAACAACATAATCATAGCATGAATATCCATAGCATTTAACATGACATCATCATAAACATCAAAATCATAATCATATAACAATGCATATCATCAACCGCCGCCAAAATAATATCATATATATCTCTCAAAAAATAATGTGTCACAAGTACAATGTATTCAAGATGTGTCCAATAAAAGTGGAGCTCGTAGGCTTAATAATAAAAAATGAAAGTGTCCATGGAACATAATGCATGATAAATAGAAAAGGGGCCCTAGCCTGAACTGCCCTAATCCCCTATCCCTAGGGCATCCCTATCCTCCCTCTGCGATGAATGCCTGGCCCTTTGCTCTGTGGTAGAAGGTTTCCCATCTGGCATTTAATGTGTCCCCCTCAAATCTACTCTAAGTCTGCCTGTTGTGCGTCTAGCTATGAGACCTGCCTCGTGAACCACTGTCAATCTCATAAGATGTGGGCTCTCTCCTCTCAAGAGGTACCACTCTCTCATAGAAGTCCCTATAATACTGCATGGCCCTACTGACTCGGGCATACTCACGTGCCACATCTATGATGGATCCACTGCATGTAGCTATAAAATCAATCATCCGTTGATTCGTCTATTTTTGGCTAATAACTGATAGATCCCTCTCCACCTGGAAGGCATCCCTCTTGGCCTTAAGGTCATCTCTCTCAATAGTCACTATCCTCAACTCTGCCTCTAATGCCTACACACATTCCTATAGCACAACTATCCTTTGATTGACAGTGCCCTCATTTTCTCAGCCCTCCTCACCCACCTCCTGTATACCCATGATAATCCTCTCTCAGAGGACTCTCTCTACCTCATCCAAATTTGCCTCCTCCTGTCCTCCCTCTCCTCCCACCTCAACCTCCATAGCTTCTACCTTTGGCTATCCCACCTCTCCTATAGGAACCTCTGCCTGCTACTGACTTGCCACCTCCATGGCTGCCCTCACCTCTGGCTGATCCTCCTCCATATCTGCCTACTCTCTGATAGGTGGTAATTGTCCGACCACCCATCATCTTGCATCCCTCCTCCTGTGATGGTCTCCTCCCCGTCCTCCCTATCCATCCCCTCCATCATCCCCCCATCCTCCTTTATCTCCTTGTCCACTGTCTCCTCTCCCTCCACCCCTCCTCTCCTTGTCTCCTCGTCGGCCTCTCAAGCCCCTACCTCAATGCTCTACTGGCATTGGCTATTATGGATCTATCAAGGGAATGGGTATGTGTATCAACCACTAGGAATCATACTCTAGCATCATCCTTGCATCTACATCCTCACCTCTCCACTCCCAATCTAATGCCTGCATGGAATCTATATCCTCCTCTGTTGTAGTGACCGCAATCTAAGGTCCCTAGGGATGCACCTCAAAGGAGGATCATTCATACTCTGTTGTCCCAACTAGAACATCTTGTCTCTCCCTAAAATTTCTTTGAACCCTCTTTGGGAGATACATCTCAATAATATGCTACATTTGTACAGTGCACTTGATGAGATATCTGGGTTCTCGACACCATGGCAAATGATCATCCTCCTTGATCTAGAGATCGCATGTCTTGTAGGGCCTCCAGGTGAAACTAACCAATGTATCCAAACCATGCTTCTAGTAACCAACATCACCAACATGCGTTTGTGTAAGGCCCCCCTGATATAGATACACATATGGAGCACCTACACCCAATTTTTGAACCATTGGAGGTCGGAACATCGCTATGTGCTCCCAAGCCCACACTATCAACAAAGTAGCACCATAGCTCAGACTATGTCCTCCTCTATAAGAGATGTTGTGCAGCTAGAAATAGAGCATGGCCAATAGACATGGCCCCCATGTATACATTGTCCCAAAGTGAACCATCGATCCCAACATCTCTCCCCAGCCAATTAGGAAACCATGACCCTTGCGGTTGGGAATCATCACGCCTGCTATCAATGCACACAGAACACAATCATATCTATCATATGTCTCTGCCAGGGTCTCCCATCAAATCTCATAGCTCTAGATATTGAGCTTTACGTCATCATCAGTCTGGTAGTACGCATACAATTCTTGGAGTCCTCGCGCAAGGTCATAGCATACCCACTCATCACAAATCGATAGTTGTAGAATCCTGTAAACATCCTCTAGAGTGACTGTCGCCTCCCCTGTCGACAAATGGAATTTGATCATCTTGAAGTGCCACCACTCTGCCAGTGTTGTCAACATCCCTCTGTTTTCCCTAATCACGAGCATATATGTGACATAAAACAATCCCAAGTCCAGCAACACCTATCTCTCCTCCTTGCCTAGCTAGCCCCACAGTTAGAACACATTTGGTCTGGACTCTCATATGTAAATAGGTGGTAGAGTATCCTAAAATCATCAAGCAACCAATAATGTCAATCCATGCCCTTCAATTGACCTATTGAACCCAAGTTGATCAATTCAAAGTTTCCTAATCTGGGGAAAAAATTTAACCAAGCAATTGTGTCACAGTTTTGGCATATGCATCAAACATATTTTTAACTGGCTCAGAATTGCGATTGTATCACTTGCCCAACACATGTGTCATTTTGTACTGCACATGCATCACATCTAGTCACTTGCGTCATTCCCAACCACAAGTGCGGCCTAAAAAGTTAGTTGTGTCACACAATTTTGTGCGTCACAATGTAAATGCCCCTTGCCCTAACCATAGTGCAATTGTGTCGTTCTAAGATGATTGCGGCGAACCACTTATCGAATGTGTCGAACACACACGCAATTGCATCACAAAATTATGTGATGCAATTGCCTACTAAATTAATTCCTAGCCTAAATGCACACAAAATGAAAGAAATTAAAAGGTGGGTTGCTAGTACATACCAGGGCAGGTGCTCCCTTAGGTTGGCGGTACCTCTGAATCCGATATGCATGATGGGTGGCTTCTGGAACTATAGACATCCTTATTGGAAAATCACTCGGAGCTCTCAAACTTTCTAAATTTGGAATGTCAAAATGACCCTTGTTCAAACTCAAATTGCTATTTATAGGTTAAAAATTAGGGTTTTGACTTGGGCTTATCTATTGGG
The DNA here is from genome assembly GCA_007258455.2 of Sequoia sempervirens. NCBI lineage: Eukaryota > Viridiplantae > Streptophyta > Pinopsida > Cupressales > Cupressaceae > Sequoia > Sequoia sempervirens. Next base: position 5,340 of record VDFB02072833.1, read on the forward strand.
CGCACCTTTAGATGCCTTTGATCTTGAGTTTGACCCCTTTATCAATCTTGAAACTCATTTTCATCTTCACCATCAAACTCCTAGCCATCAATTTGTCTTATCAGGATAATTTTCCAAATTTTTTGAATTTTTTTAAAAATTTGTCAAATTTTCCTAATGGGGCATACCTATACCCTGAGTTCACTGGGGCATCTCTTGACTGAATTTCTTTGACACAACATAATAATTTCATTATGTCAAAGAGGGACAAAATGTAGACACTAAAAAATGTCCTAAGTCTATGAGCGTCATTTTTCTTGGTTGTTGTCCTCCAATAATCAAATAATTTCAATTATTGGATCACTCTTGATCATATTCCTCTATTAATTAAATAATTTTTAATTATTTAATTAATCCACTCTCTTAACCTTTTTCTATCCTGATCAATTAAATAAATTAATTGTCACTAACACTCCCTTTCTTCAATAATTAAATAAATCATTATTTATTTATTTATTTATTTTTTATCATTCGTCTATAGTCAGATAATAATAATAATTATTTGTCTATGCAATCGACCTTTTCATTCTTCTATAATTAATTAATTGTCAAGATTATTTAATCATGCACATCATTCCTCTCCCCATTAAATAATTAATTCAAACTAATTATTTGGTGCCCAATTCTATCTCTCCCCATTTAATTATATGGATTTGGCAAATTGATTTAATTAAATGCTCATTTTTCATTTTCCTCAAATAAATAATTCAAATCCTCCACTTGTCCACTTCCTCCATTTTTCTTGTCCCTGAATAAATAATTTGAATAAATTATTTATGCCTCCCTTTTTGGCCAAAGATGCCTTGCTCATTAATCTATGTCATGGCCTTTATTTCTGTCATAGCCATTGGCGTCGTAGTCTTCATTTCCCACCTCTTTTTAGTGCATCAATTCTCGATTGTTGATCTTGGAATCTTTCTAGAAGTTTTATCTTGATCATCTATTCTGTAACCTCCCTCTCATGAATCCTCATCTGTTGATCTTGGAATCTTTCTAGAAGATCGATCTTAGCTGCTTGTTTAAATGGTTGTCTATAGAGCAACCTTCCCCTCCCATTTTTTTTCCTTAACAACCATTTTGTCTCCAACTTTCTACTTACAATTTGTAGACCTTTGCACAAGTGCAACTTCAAATATGAGGGTAAAGATTGCACAAGGAGAAATAGGAGAGACAAGAGAAGGAATCAACTTCAATGAGGAGTGTTCTATTTTATTTGCTTTCATTTTGATTTATCTTCTTGTTTGTATTCTCTAGTTTGGATGTGGTTTGTATCTTAGAAGTGTTGGTTGTCACTTTATCTAGGATAGGAATGATTTAACCCCATCTTACAATTGCCTATATAAAGTAGGATCAACAAAAGGAGTTTCCATATCAACCATTAATTTAGTTCCTAATTCACAAGGAGTAGAAACACACTTTATGTCATTCATTTTAAACTTATCTAAGAGATCTTGAGCATATTTATGTTGAGAGAGAAAAATACCTTTAGGTGTTTGCCAAATTTGCATACCCAAAAAATAATGTAATAGGCCTAATTCAGTCATTTGAAATTGTTGATGAGTTGAGACTTAATATCACTAATCAAATTGTTAGAACTAGAAGTGATAATTAAATCATCAACATATAAAATAATAATCACAATATCATTTTTAGTATGCTTAATATATAAATTTGGATCATTTTTACTTCTAATGAAACCTTGAGATAGAAAGAAAGAATTAATTTTAGAATACCATTCTCTAGGAGATTGTTTTAAACCATAGATTGATTTCTTCAATTTGCAAACAATATTTTCATTACCTTCCTTAATGAAACCCAAAGGTTGAGATGTATATAAATTTCTTCATGTAAATCACCATTTAAAAATGCACTTTTAACATCCATTTTATGAATAGGCCAATGCATATGAGAAGCGAAAGCAAGAACTAATTTAATAGTTGGCATCTTAGCTACTGGAGCAAGTGTTTCATTATAATCTAAGCCTTCAACTTTAGAGAAGTCCATAGCAACTAATCTAGCTTTAAACTCGCTAACTTCATTATGTGCATTAACTTAAATAGTTTTATACAACCATTTGCATGAAACAAGATTCTTGTACCTTGAGGTAAAGGAACTAAATCCCAAGTTTTATTAGCAAATAAAGTATCATATTATTCTTGCATAACTTTTTTCCAATGAGGTTTATCTTTAGCTTGTTCATAAGTTTGAGGATCATTAGTATTCATAACTTGAGACATCAAAGCATAATTACAATAGTTTTCCTTTCTAGCTTTAGATTGATTCATTCTAGCTAAAATATCCTCACTTTCTTGCATGAAATTTTTAAACCATTTAGGCTTTCTTTTAGATGTAGGAGTATCATCACTAGAAAAAGAATCATGAGGAGAAATTTCAACATTTTCATCATCACTATCACTACATGAGTAAGAGATGCATTATGAGGGTTAAGAGAATATTCAACTTGAGGATTATCCTCTACAACAATAACTTTATTTTGAGAAGATTTAATATCGTTCACTTTAGAACAATCATGAACACCATTTTCAGCAATGCATACATCTCTAGCAACTTTAACTTTGTTAGTAAGAGGATTATAAACTCTATAAGCCGCTTTAGATGTTCATCATAACCAAAAAAAATATGATAAGAAGATTTATGGTCTAATTTTTTCCTCTTTTGTTTAAGTTTGTGAACATAAGCAATTGAACCAAAAATTCTTAAATGCTTAAGATTGGGATTCTTACCAAACCAAGCTTCTGCAGGAGTTATATCTTTTAAAGCTTTAGTAGGAGTCCTATTAATAATGTAAGTAGCACAAAACATAGCTTCTAACCAAAATATATAAGACATAAATTTTTAGCATGTAACATACATCTAGCTATTTTAAAACATGTATACCGCATTGTAATTTATTGTTCTCTACATATTTTTCTCTTATGTTTTATATTAGATAGTAGGTCCATTGAAGATGTTAAAGTGATTCCACTAGAAAAGGACTATTATAAAATATATTATTGTAATATTATAATTTATCATATATTACATATTATATATGTATAACTATATATATATACTATTTTAAAATATTATATTATAATCACTGTTAAAATATTTTACATATATCATAAATTTTATCTTTATCACTAATTACCAACATAACTAATATATATTGACATGTAAATAGAATGAGTTCATTTATAGTGAGAGTACCTTGCCTAAATCTTGAAATTGTGTCATTTGTTTAATCCTTTCTTTAAAAAATGAATAATGATTGTGGTAGAATTATATTAGATAGTAATAAAATGTTTAATTATGTTTATTTGATCATTTTTTTATATATAGTTTTTTTTTGCTAATTAAATCACTGCCAAGGGGCAATACCCTGTATTTCTTGAAAAATTGAGGTTACATGAGTTCCAGACATCAAAATACTTCCTTGCAGGCCCTTTTAAAAAAATGGCCTTCACCGTAACCACCCTATCCTTCCTAGTAATATTATACATTATTCACATTTTTCATTACAAAATGGCCTAGTTTCATATACAAGCACCACCATCTACCTCGAGACTGACTCCTATTTTCTGTATACTATACCCTGATTACTATTTTACAACATATCATAGTAGAGACTTTACTAGACCGGTCTTTTTCAAACCTCGTTGTCATCCAACTCTATTTTCTTCATGTAGGCAATATAGTATGCTTTCTCCTCAGGGTCTTTATTGTCATCTTGGCACCATTCTCCCATTCCAAAGTCCTAGTCATCATCGTCCCCTACCACAATCTCATCCGCAAGCCCTTCATCCTCCACATACCTCATTGCCCAACCTCGTGGAATGTTTTTCACCAATTTGGCCACTCTAAGCAGGAAGAAGATGTTCTTTTCGCACTCATCCCACAACTTCTCAAAACCCTTTGGGTCAATGATTTGAATCAGAGGGAATTTCATGACTTCCCTTCCGTTCATGCGGATCATGTAATAATTTTGAGTCATTGGGATTTGTTTATTTTCATCCACATTGTCCAAGGCCACATCAATGTCTCCCAACTAGGCATGGATGAAAACCATCTATGAGAGTTTCTTCCCATTTTCCTTTGATACACCCATGTGCATGAGCACAACCAGGAACATGGCCGAGATTTTTGAGTTTGACCTGAATCTATGGTAGGCCCTCAAGAATTTTGGACCCAAAACTTTCTTGGTTACCCAAAGGACCAATGGGTGAGAAGAAGCCAACAACCCCTACAATCTTTTATCTATAATTTCACCTGTGAAAGATTACTATTGCTTCACTGTGTTCAGGTATAGTGGAGTCTCCATTGAGATTGCTACAACTATTCATAGCACCTTTTTGATACTCAAACTTGAGTCATTTCTTTCACTACCAACCATTCTCTCCTTCTGGAATGGCACTATTGTGTTTGTCTGAGTCTACACGAGCCAAGGCCTTTTAACAACGATGGCCTTACTTCATCATTATGAGCTTTTCAGGGGTTGTGCCCTTTGAAGCGTGTTTGCTTGCCACCACCTTGTTGGTGATATGGAAAAAAATAAATGCATGGTATTGTGCTAGCCAACAGTCATTTCCTTTACCTTGGGACTTTCTCACCTAACTTGCTCTCCACCTTCTATTGATAACTCATGTCTTGTCAATCCAATTCACTTGGATTTTGTCCTTATTTTAATATGTCCTTCTTTAGTTGTTAGTTGTTGTGGTATTTATGTTACCTTTTTCTCTGATTCTGGCTTTGTCTCGGGCTCTGCCTACGTGTTTCTTTTGGACACCTTTTTTGCTAGCTCATCTACCTTGTCACTACCTTCCTAGTATGTGTGGCTAATTTGGAAGGCCTTAAATCTGCTTGCCAATTGTTTGATACTCTACAACAAGTGGTTGAGTTTCCAATTCAAAGTGTTGCCTCTATGGATGGAATTGATTGTGATGAGTGAGTCCCCTTCCAAGTGTACTCGCTTCATGCCCAAGTCTAGAACCAATTGTAATCCGATGGAAGCTATTCTAAACTTTGCTTCATTATTCGTGCATATTCCCAATGAAGTATATTTTTCTGCTAGAGACTTGCCATGAGCATCCCTTGCAATACAACCAACTCCCCCTGGCCTTGGGTTCTTGCGAGCAGCTCCATCAAAATTTATTCTGGTCCAACCTTCTTCCAGTGCCTTCCATGTTACTTTTTCTCTCTTTTCCTTTGATGACTGCAACATGTAATTTCCACTAAGTAGTGTCGACTTCAATCCAACAAATATTTTTGTTAGGCTATCATCCTAGTTTGTAAACTTTTTCTACTTACCTACTCTGCACCTAGCATCTTCATTAACCAGTTCTACAATGGCACTTTCAATTTTGTCCCAGAGCCTGTCTTTGTTCATCTCCTTCCCTTGGAAAATACTTTTGTTCCTTTCCTTCCGTAATTCCCATATTACAATGGATGGGGTCATTTTCCATATGCCGCCAAAAAATGATTTGTTATCTCCTTGGGGCCACATTTTGAACCAGGATACTAGATCTATTGGCATGGGGAATTGCATATTTAATTTGTCTTTGACTCTATTCTAGCAGTCATTAGCATATGGGAAAGTTAGAAGAAGATGATATGTAGATTCTTTATTCTCTTTGCACATTGAGCATCTTCTTGGTCCTTGAACACCAAAGGTAACTAATCTATCCTTTGTGAGAATTCTTTTTTGTATCACCATCCATGCAATAGGCTCTTGCTTTGGGGAGGAATTTTTCCCCCCATATCAACTTGCATGGCCAATCTTGTCTTTCCATAGCCATTTCTTTAATATTATATTTGAACTTCACTTTATATATGCCTGTGGAAGACCCACACCTTCTAATTATGTCCTTATCATTGGATGGGATAAAATTTCTGTCGTTGAGGATTTCTTTTAATGCTTCTTTCTGAGCTTGTGGTGCATTGAGGGTTTGAAGATCATTCCAAATCTAGTTGGGGGACCCTTGATTGTCATTTATCCTGCCATAATTAGAAACCTTGTTCCCCCATAGTCTTGTTGTTTCTTCCTTGATTTCTTCCAGTCCCAAAGTGTTGATGATGGGGGGTTTCCCACACCATGAATCGTTCCAAACGGATGCACTGTTTCCATCTCTGATCTCCCAAGTTACATGCCTAGATATAATGTATCTGCATTCCAAAATGAAGTTACAAATTGTAGAACCTCTTGGTGGGTTTATTGTGGTGAGAATTTTGGCTAGTTCATCCAAGTCTAGATACTTTCTCCTCATGATTCTAACCCACTTCTGCTCACCTTTTGTGTGGAGGTCCCATACCAGTTTGGCCTCCATGGCTTGATTCATTAGCGATAGCTACTTGATCCCGGTCCCACTAGCCTCTTTGGGTGTATACACCTTTTCCTAAGCCAACAGAGGGAATTTATTTTGTTCCCCTATTCCACTCCAAAATAACATCCTAAAAATTTCAGTCAGGGATTCTTCCACTACCTTAGGTAGCTTTAAACATGACATTGAATACACCGGTATGGCTAACAATACTAATTTAACTATTAATAATCTTCATGTTGAGGACAGACACTTGCCTTTCCAGGTTCCCAATTTCTTCTTGCAGTTGTTTACCAAGTTCTCCCAATAGCACTTTTTATTTATTCCTACAAAGGCATCCCCAAGAAATGTATTGGTAGCGTTGCCATTTTCACGTTCAAGATTTTGGCTAGGTCCTTTTTAGACTTGGTTGAATGTTGAGGAAAATACCTTTGACTTTCCCCAATTAATGCTCTACCTTGATGCATTGCAGTAATCATCTAAAAATTTCTTGATCACCCTTGCTTGTCTTCTGCTAGCCTCCCCAATCAGAATGGTGTCATCTGCGAATTGTAAATGTGTTGTGGGTTCTATGCCATTTTCCGCATGGACTTCCACCCATTTTTCTTCCCTTCTTAGCTTTTGAATCCCTCTCCCCAATACCTCTGCCATGATTATGAACAATAAGGGGGAGAGGGGGTCACCTTGTCTTAGCCCCCTTGTGGAGGGAAAGAATCCATGTGCAGACCCATTCACTAGTATAGAAATTTGGTTGTTGAGATAATTTTTTTATCCAATTAATCTAATTTTCTTCTAATCCAAATTTCCCTAGCACCTCCAAGAGAAATTGTTTGTCTACCATGTCATAAGCTTTTAGAATGTCTAATTTTAGCACCATGCAAGCATCTTTGTTTTTCCTAGTTGAGTGTATGGTTTCATGAGCAATGAGCAATGATTATTCCTTATGTTATTGACCTTCCTAGAGAAAATCCACTTTTTTCTTCTGATATGACCTCATTCAAGACTTCCTTGAGTTTGTTTGCTCTTATTTTGGTGACCACCTTATATACAACATATTGCATAGAGCAATTGGTTTGAAGTCACTCATCGTCTGCGAGTCTTTTTTCTTGGGAATTAGGGCCATAAATGTGTGATTTATTTCCCCCAACATTGTCCATTTTCTCTTGGATTCTTCCATTGCCGCCCATAGATCTTTCCCAACTATATCCCAAATTTTTTGAAAGAAACTTGTTGGGAATCCATCAGGATTTGGAGCCTTGTCTGGATTCATCTAGAAAACTGCTTCCTTGACTTCTTCCAAAGAAATCTTTTGATAAAGCCTCCTGTTCTGTTCTTCCTTTATGATTGTGAGAATTGAGCTCAATAGACTTTCCCTTGTCACTCTATTGTCTTGGCTTTCCCTGTTCAGAATATCTTCAAATAATCTAACTGCCTCCTTGTTCACCTCCTCAATAGATTGTGTTACTTCCCCATTAACCTTCTTGATTTTTGTAATCATGTTCCTACTTTGGTTGGAGATTGTTGTTTTGTGGAAGTACTTGGTGTTCTTATCTCCTTCTTTCAACCATGTTTCTCTTGATTTATGTTTCTAGTAGCATTCTTCCCTCTTCAGTATTTCTACTAGTTCTTCTTTCAAACATTTCTTATTCTCAAAGTCAACTGCATCCATTCCTTTCTCTACTATATGCTCATTCATGTCTATGATCTCTTGCTCTAATCTATCTTTCTCCTGGAAAATGTTCTTGAAATGAGACTTGTTCCATTATTTGAGCTTATTCTTGATATATCCTAACTTTTTGTTTATCTTGTATAGTTCCGATTGATCTCCAAACTTAATCTCATTCCACCAACCCTCTAGTAGCTCTAACAGGTGTTCATCTCCTAGCCACATATTTTCAAACTTGAATGGACATCCTTTAGGGGGGTCATCCTGCCCAAATGCCAACAAAACATGAAAATGGTATGACCCTGTGAAAGGTAGGATGTCCAGGCTTCTTGAGTGGTTGTTGTCTGTCCCCAGTCTCCCTAGAGCAAGAATCTATCCAGCCTTTCCTCTATGTTGGTGAAGCCCTTCCTTCTATTAGACCATGTGAATTTTTTGTTTTCTATCTACAAGCCCTTTAGTTGATTTTTGTCTACAAATTCTTAGAAATCTCACTGAATGGTTGTTGTTCTTCGTAGACCTCCTTGTTTCCCCTCATTATTCAAGTTTGCATTGAAATCCTTTGCTACTATCCCTTTCTCATTTTTTTGATTTTCTAGTTCACTTGTTATTTTATTCCACACCTATCTTTTTTTCCCTATGGTTATTGGGCCATATACATTGATGACAGAAGATTTCATGCCTCCTCAGTCCCTTGAACTTTATCAACTGTCAATTTTCATCTTCTTTTTCCACTTCCCCATCTACTGTTAGAGGATTCCATAATACTCCCAGGCCACTAGAAGCTCCTGTAGCCTCCTTGAATTGGCCTTTCCATTGTCTCTAGTTGCTCAATCTCCTCTTTCCTTCCTCCTTACTCCATTTTGACTCTTGGATTAGAACTATGTTCACTTTTGATTGGTCAATTTGGCGCTTGACCATGTGCCATTTTTCAATGGCATTAATGCCCCTAACATTCCATGCTATAATCCTCATTCAGCTCTAGGAAGGACATCCTTCCCAGTTATCAGTTTTCTCTATCCTATAGCATTACCTGTAATTAGCAGCTTAGCTTTGTTTTTTTTTCAACCCCTTTTGGTTTTCTTTTTTATGTTTGGTTTATTTATCTATGATTTGGACTACTTAAGCAACCTTTCTTAAATAGCTCTCCCTCCTCTGCCTCATCCTAGATTTCTTCTTCTCCTTTTGAGTATTGGTCACTCTCCTCTTCCTCAGACTGTGAATAATTTCCTTCTTCCTCGTGGTGTTCTTCTTCATCATCTTTTGTGTTGCTCTGCGTTTCCTTCCCAATCTCTTCACCTACCTCCAGGGATCCCTTCTCTGCACTATTTATTTCCTTGGACAATTCCTTGAGTTGAGCGTTGATGTCCTTCTAGAGTTCATGTGTGTCACCCAGGAGAGTGCTGAGAGCTTGTTTTTCCTGGGATATTTCAACCCTCGACTTTGTCCTCATTGGGTGGGATGCCTTACTACTGTTCTGAGTTTCTCCTTTGAACTTCTTTCTCTCGGGATCTATCTGACCATTCTTGGTTGAGTCTTTTGGGGATCGGGTTGCATCTCCCTATGATATTCCATCCCTTGTTTCTTTCATATCCTTCTCATTTTCAATGATCCCTTTTCCCCTATTTGAAGTGCCTTCCTAGAATGCTTCTCTAAAGAGGCACTTTTTAAGCCTTGTTCCCTCTCACACCTTTATTTCTTGTTGCCAACTTCCATACTTTGTCAAAATTTCTAGGTTCTTATATATTCCAACCCCCTGATCTATTTCTACTAGGATGTAGGCTTTTGCACCCTCTTTTCCATTTATGAAGTCTTCATCAACCCCTAGGCACACTCCTAGGGTATCACCTATTCTCACCATGGCCTCCACATTCTAGAATTTTGAGGGAAGATCCACCAATTTGATCCAGGTAGGGATTTGATTTATTGTATAATTCCAAGGATTGAAATTTGATCTCTAATTTAGGTAGTAGAAACTATGGCCATTCAAAAATAGGGGTTTCCCCTATACTATTTCCAACTTTAATTATTGATCTATACATTCTATAAGAAAGAAAGAATTTAGTAATTGGTGGACTCTTACCCGGTCCTTGAAATTGTTTCGCCACCAAAATTTGATCTCCTCCCTAGGGCACCCTGAGCCACACCACTTGGAAAACATAGCTCTATCCATTAGTCTGGTCACTCTTGGTTCAATTACTTAAGAAGGCATTTGATATAGCTTGCATCCCTACGGTCGCAAACTGTCACCCTCACTCACTCCTTTTCCTTTGCTTTGGAATTTCCTCCTATTCACTTTCATTCTGAAGAGTTCTCGATCTCTTTGATTCATTCTTCTCCAACATTCAAATTATTCTCCAATTTGATGGTTCATTTTTCTTTCATTCTCCGGCTTAGGGTTTCCCAATCCTTTCACTTTCCAGACTTTGCTGCTGTGTTTTTGAATGTCACTACCCTTGTGGCATATGTTATTGTCTGACAGTTTTCCATGGCATCCTTTTTCCCAGAACCACCCACACCTTGAGTCTCACGTGCTCTAGCTTTCCTTATTCCTCTGATACCCTACTGCATTTCATCCTTGTCCAGGAACCCTCCTTTCACCTTCTTCTTGGAGTCTTCTTCTTTGGTTGCAATGTTGTTTTTCGAGAATTTTTGTCTTGCAAAAGTGTGGATGACACTTATCCACCCAGGTTCCATTTTCAAATGCCCACCGCAGGATGTGATCTACCTACTGTAATTTTCCATCTTCATCCACCTTCTCTCCTAGGCAACCATCCTCCTCCATATCTCCCCATCATCTCCTTTTCACTTCTGCAATTTTTCGCTCCCCTTCGCCACCTTGCAGCATTTTCATAATTTCTTTATATTAATATATAGTTTTTTAATATATATATATAATAATTATAATTTTTTAATGTAAGTAAGAATTTTTTATTATAAAATAATTAATATTTAAATTTATTAAATTTAATTGTAAGATTTTAAGTGATAAATTAAGATTTTTAAATAAAAATTAAGATATTTTTTTATATACAGATGAATATTGTATTAGCTAAATATCATTACTTATTTTAATATCTTTTTATTTTTAGGTAAAAAGATAAATTTTAAATAAATAGCAATTTAAAAAGTTAAATCACTGTATAACAAGATTAATTTAATATATTAGATGTTAATTTAATATAACATGTAATCTAATATAATATATATTAAAAATATTTAATAATATAATATATTAAATTATTAAAAAGATAATATATTACATAATTTAAAATTAACATATAAAATTATAATATTATTATCTAATATATTAATTTATATATTAGATGTTAAAATTATATATTAGATATTATTTATGTTCTGATTATTAGGGAAAAACAAGTTTTGAAGGGACCTGAAACCCTTTACAACTTTAGGCACAAAATGTTGCTCAAAAGATGTAAACAACTACTCAAAAGATCAACAAAGAATACCAGCAGCCAAACAACAACAAGCCTCAGCATAGCTAAACCACACGTGGAGTCTTTCGACCACCACAAACAAACTTAACAAGAGATTAAGAGGACTGATTATGCTTAGGAAGACCTCTCTTTCTCCTTTGCACAACCATCCAAGAAAGATCATCCTCTAAAGGATTAGAGCAAGGGGAGGATGGGGGAAAAGCCACCAAAGTACCTATAATGTCATTCCCACAACCAACAACAACAACATGAGTTGTAGATTAACTTGCAATCACAAAACCATTAGCAGAATCATTAGCAGCAACAACAACAACCTCACTAGTTGCAGTAGCATAATTAGGCAAACCAACAACATTAGTAGCAGTTGTAGATGGACCAACAACACCACCAACAACAACAAAACTAGAAGCCATGAATTTAGGGGCCAAGATATCATCCTCATCCCTAGAATCATCATTTAAAGATTCTCCCATAGTAAGATGCTCACGAAGAGCATCTTTCCACCAAATAGCATAACTCTGATGAGATTTCTAATAGTCAGTAGCCAAATGACCTATAGAAAAGTATCTCCTACAGTAGAAAGGAAGTCCTTCATAATCAGGAATTTGAGACCATGGTCTAGCTCCTACCATCAAAATGACCTCCTCAGGTAAATATTTAGAGGTATCAACGTCCACAAGAATGTGGGAGAAAGTAGGATGATCATAGATAAGAGAAGACAAATCAACCATAATAAACCTACCAATAGCATTTCTAATGGACTCAAAGCAAGAAGGAGTCCAAAACTAAAGAGGAAAGTTAAGAAGTCTGGCCCAGGTAGGAACAACACTAGTAGATTCAGAAAGAGGGTTGAAAGAAGGGAACCAAGGCCGAAGAGAAAGTAGGTGCTTTCCCCACAACTTTCCCCACAACCAAACACCCCCTTCCAACACCCAAGCCCTATCCTCCTTAGATTGAAAGGTAGCCACAAAAAAAACCCTAACTGAAGGATAGGGCTCAATCTAGGTATCCTCAACAATAGGCCTCCATGACTCCAAGACCCATTTGTGCAAATTTGGGAGGGAAGGCCATAAACTATTAAATCTACAAATAAGAGCAGAATAGGAAAAATACTCTTCTTTATTCAACACCTCCTACCCATAAAAAATAGTAGGGGCAAAAGAAGAACATCGTAAGGGTTTACCATTAAAAGAGGATAGAGATGAGGAAGAGGTTTTACCTCTAGACCCAACCACCTTAGCAAAGGACTGAGAAGTAGGACACAAAAGGGGGACCTCCATGTGCAGCGACCCAAACCCTAAAGGAGGAAAACCAGAACTAGAAACCATCAACAAGCACCCACGAGCCAGCAACATCAAGCCCAGTAGCAGATAAAGCAAATGTTGAGAGCCACCAGGAGAAGACAGTGGCGCCCCAACAATAGGTAACAAACCATCAACAAGCACCCACGAGCCAGCAACATCAAGCCCAGCAGCAACCAAAATCAACCCAACAGAAGTTGATGTCACACCAATAGCCAACAACGCACCCAAAGACATCGACGAACCAACAACAGCAAACCCAATAGCAGCCAAAACTGACCCAAAAGAAGCCAACAGCACACTAGCAACAAATTGCGCACTAGCAGACAACGATGCACTTGCAGCCAATGACTCACTAGACGCAACGATGAACTAGTAGAGATAGTTGTTTTAATAGAGAGCGAGAGACCCATTTTAAAATCCCCCACAACTATTTACTTCTAAAATCAAATATAATATAATATATTAAGAATACATTATTTATTTGAATTTGTTATTAGATCATTTTATATATTTGAATTTATTATTTGAATTATATTTTATTTAAGATATGACAAGTAAATAAATGAATAGAATGGAAAATATAACATGTAAACAAATTTTGAAGAGTTTAATTTTTTTTCTAAAAATTAGTTAAATATTTTTTTTATTATGGTCATTGTGGCAGAAAAACCTTGAAAAGTTGCGATAAAAACCCTAGAAATCGGCCCTTTTCGCTCAAAGTTTTGTAACCAATAAAATTGAAGAAAAATAATTTTGAAATTTGAAAAGTTAAAAATCTTACATTTTACAAGAGAGCTACTCACTCCCCCAGCTGGATCGGGGTTTCTGCTCTAGGACATCAAGTTCACTCTGTCCCAGGTGTTTTCCATGAATCCCCCCCATTCTAGAGAGGGGGGTACCTTACTTATAGTGCTATCATCCTCGTTGTCTTCATTGGCGGTATTTACCTATTCTTGTATATATATGTCTAGGTGTATGTAGTAATGTCTGAATGTATACATTAACAAAAATTAAAATATAATGTATAAAAAAATAATAATGAATTTTGATTGGCTACAAATAAAACATTTAATCATTAGTTAGAAACTACCCCTTGCCTATAGTTCCATGGCAGGAACTAATAAGAACTTTAACAATGAAAATATTAAAAATGTATTGAAATTTATTTCCCTTCAAAATATTTACCTTAAATAATTTTGCATAAATAATTTAAAATTTAATTTTGAAAAATATAAAAATTTAGAAAAAAATTTGTTTACCTTCCTTCTAAATATTTATCTTATAAAATAAATTTTAACTATAATAATTAAATAATCAATAATAAATTTATCTTCCTCCTAAACATTTATGTTAACAAATAAATTTTAACTATAATAATGAATGAATAAATATTTATATTAAATAGTTAAATAGTTGATTTCAAATATCAAGTTATTTAAAAAACAGTTATATTTTATTATAAATTAATAGTTTCTAACTTTAATTTTATCATAATTTTTGCATCTCTCAATGTGAAAATATTAGTTGAGAAGTGAAAATATTATACTCAAATATATTGTTAAAAAACATGCATTTTACTTTAAAAAAATTTAAATATATTGTATAAAAGAAAATAATCGATTTTAATTGGTTGAAATCCAAAACATTAATCACTAGTTAAAATATTGTGTTGTCTATAGTTCCATGGCATGGGAGAAACTAAAAAAGTAAAACTGAATAAAACAAAAAAAAATACTGTAGTGAGGTGAAATAGCATACCATTAAAAACCTAAATATAAAATATAATAGTAATTAATTAATAATAACTAATAATAACCATTTCTTTTTACATCTAATAAAACTTATTAAAACAAAACAATTAAAAATAAATAAAATAAAGAATTTTATTGTAGTGAGGTCAAATAGTAGATAAGGGTAAAGTATTAATTGTCCATAAAAAATCTAAATATAAAATATAAGAGTAAATATAATAACAATATAAATTTTCTATAAAGTACATATATAATCAAATAATACATATTTTTAATATCAATTATGTTTTAATATTTTTAAAATCAATTTTATTTTAACTTTTTTATATATTTATTATGTGATTATATATGTACTTTATATAAAATTTATATTATGGATATATTTTACTATTATATTTTATCCTTAATTTTATTATTTTATATTTTCAATACTAATTATAATCATATTACAAATAAATACTATTATATACAATATATATAAAATATTATATACAATAATAAGTATCATTATATTATGTATAATTTAATTTATATTATACTAGCATACCTATATTTTAAAAATATATGTAAAGTACCTGAGAGATATCCTTCTCAAGGCACCTATTTTTAATCAATTGAACCTTAACCCAAATTGAAGCTTAACCCTAACCATAAAGCTATTTGAACCCTAGAATCGTAACCCTATTTGAAGCTGGTTCAGATTATTGGCTCATAGAAAAGAACAATCCCTAGAAGAGTGTCTTTCAAGTTTGAAAAAGTGTAGATGGAAAACCCAAACTTTGAAATGGTTGTCGTTGACTCTTGGCTCACCCAAACAGTTGATCATCACCACTAAGATGTGCATGTTCAACAAAAAGTTAAAAATTCATATAACTCAGATTGAAAGAGTGGAATATCCAAATCTTTAGAAACCTTTTTCAAAGAAAGGATCTCATTGAAGGTAGAATGGCTAAGATCCAAAAATACATCTCAAATGTTTTTTCTTACATCTTAATAGAAGAAGAGAGGAATCTCATAGCTCAATTGGATGGTGCCTACAGTTTTGAAAAAATCTATTGGAGACAAAAATCAAGGATTAAATGACTTAAATAAGGTGTAAAAGCAGTTTTTTTCATTTAACATGCAAAATGAGAAGGCAAAGAATCATAATATGAAGATTGAAGATGCTTATGGATAAACTTCTGATGATCCTGACACCATCAAGGCTTCCTTGGTTTCCTCTTGGGAAAACATGCCCGTGGAGGAAAATGAAGACAAAAAAGAGAAGACAAGCAAGATATCTTCCTATATCATATCCCAACCTTGGATGATGATTCTAAATTCTAATAAAGTAGAGCTCTAAAGATTTCATTAAGGAAGAATGTAGCTAACAATGTCATCATGGAAGAAGTTAAGACATCTATTTTTAGAATTGAAGGTGCCAAAGTCCCAGGCCCAAATGGTTTTTGTACCTTCTCTTTCCAAAAATTTTGGAATGTAATAGATGAGGAGCTCTGTGATGTGATTCAAGGATCAAAGGAATCATGTTTTTTCTTAAAGACACTCATTGCTACTTTCATAGCACTCATTCCCAAAAAGATTGATTCTAGAAAACCTGAGGATTTCAGGCCTATTTGCTTATGCAATACTATGTACAATATCATCTTAGTTCATCATCTTTATTAATTATTTATATCACCTCCTTTATCTCTCACTTTTGTCCCCTCAATTTCTTTCTTCCTATCTCTCCCTCTTCCTCTCTATTTATATCTCATTATCTCTATCTCTCTCTTGTTTACTCCATCTCTCCTACTCTCTCTTTAGATATCCCTCTCTCTATCTCTCTATATATACCACTTCCTATATCTTTATATTTGTCTCTCCATCTCCCCCTCATTCATTGTCTCCCTCTTCTCTCCTTCCATCTCTCCCTTTATATTTATCCCTCATCATCTTTGTCTCTCTCACTTTCTCTATCTTTCCCAAATTATATTTATCTCTATATCTCTCCTTTATATCCCTATTTTTCCTCTCTCCCTCTCCCTATCACTTCCTCTTTCTATATCTCTCCACTTCTCTCTCCTATCTCTATTTCTCTCCCTCCATCTACCTCCCTCTCTATCCATTTATACATATCTATCCCCCTCTCTATCTCTCTCCATATCTCTCTCTCTTACTAATACACACACACTCCTTGTTTTTCTCTCCCTATCTATAGGTCTATCTCTATCTATATCTTTCCATATTTAAATTCTTACATATCCCCCTCTATGGAGCTATCTCATTATCTATATATTTCTCTCTACCCCTATATCTTTCCCTCTCTCATTCTCTAATAAAATTGGTTTTTATCAGATACTCTCATTTTATAGAGATAGGAAGTGACATATAGAGAGGGGTAGAGAGAAATAGATAGATAATGAGATAGCTTGAGATAAATATATAGAGAGAGGGAGAGAGAAATATAAAGATAGAGAAAGGAAGTGATATATATCTTCCCCTCTCTCTACCCCTATCTATATATCACTTCCTATCTCATTATACTTGAATGAGAGTATCTAATAAAACTAATCAAGATAGAAGATACTGGAAAATGGTTAACTTGAATGAGAGTATCTGATAAAACTAATCAAGATAACTAATGTATAACATCACAAATAAAATTTATTAGAAAGGCTTAAAAAGGACTCTCCCTTTGCTTACAAGACCACTATCTTTGTCGATGCTAGAAGTATTTATCCATTGTTAGTTTTTTATTTGACAAAACAAGAGTCTAACGCAGGTATACTGGCATTGGCACCATTTAAGGTTCCATGGATGTACTGATTATTGGAGCAATGCGATGGACCATCAAAAGAGTTGTTAAAAAAATTTGAGCCACTTAATACAAGGATATTATATAATCTAACATTACATAAAGGGGGCAAGATTTTCTTTACTCAAGGTAAATGTCATGTAAACATCGAATTTTGTTGCAAAGAACTTCATGGGAAATGAAGTTGTTCCTTGTCTGTATGGACTGATAGAGAATTCCAATGATTAGATCTTACGTATAGTTAAGAAATCAGCCCCTAATTTTGGGTTTCACCAATGTCTATTTTGGCCTAGTGCAATATGATAAATATGGAGAGAGAGAGGGAGATAGATGGGGAGAGAAAGAGATACAATTATAGAGATAAGAATAAAGAGAGATAGATAGGAGAAAACTAAGAGATAAGAATGGCAGGTGGACACCTGTAGTTGGAAGTCTAAGAAATCACTGCAAATGCCTCACTATGTAGATCCTCGACAATTAGACTCTGTCATAGAGACGTCTCTAAGTAAGGCTTTTCTCTTGCAAGGTGGGGATTGTGTAGAAAGCTTCAATGAATTTAATGCAAAAAATATAAGAGATACCTTGAGGGTGTGAGGCCTACCATTTGATACACCCATTTGACTATCTTTTGATTTGATCATGTTGATACTCTATGTTTTGGACTATTTTGGATGATCATAAGTTACACTTGATGTTATGCTTGTTTTGTGTTATAATGTTATGATGATTATATGCATGTTATGCTTCCTTTATTGATATACTCATATGATTTGGTTATCACGATAGAAATGGATAATTGTTTTATGAGATGAAATTGATAGAATGCTAAATTTAATTTGGTGATGATGTAATTTCTTTATGATGCCATGAATGGATATGAATTGATAGGATATGTTATTGCTAGAGGAAGAATGATTATGGATATTGAATTTATTGATTCAATGTTAGATTATGCTAAATATATGCATATGTATTTGTTGATTTAATTATTAATTATCATGCATTGAATATTTTGACATGTGAAAATTGAGTGTGTAGGTACACACCTATGGCCAATGGGATTGGACACAACCAAAGGTACTTGATTGTGTTAGCCAGGTGAAACCCACTATGGCTCATTAGAGAATGGAGTATAGCCTCTTTGTGTTGTATTTTATTTGTGATTAAAAAGATTTAATGTTGAATCTTGTGACCTTGTTTTTAAAGTCAATCAAACTTTTGATGAGGGTTATGGGGCATTTTGGAAATTCTTTTATTATGTTTTAATTTCAATTTCTTTTTAAGGGTTTTAAAAGGTTGAATTAGTCCTTAAATTAGGTTAAATGACACTTAATTAACCCCTAGGATGGTCACCTTTAGATTAGGGGTCAAATCAAGCCCATAACTTTTGAAAATGGCAAGTTGTGACCCTTCTTAAGTGGCCATTAAGAAGGGTGACGGATTTTGGGGATGGGATTGAAGTGTTGGCTCCAAAATCTCATTTATGAGATTTGAAAGCCCTATTGAGTGTTGAACACTCTTTGGCCTTTCGCTTCCCCCAAGATTTCTCACACATGTATGAGAACTTGTGGGAAGGTGTGTCCATAGGAGTGAATAGGAGATTGGCATGTGTCACTCTATCCTCCAAGGGTTTCTAACCCTTGACTCCTATTTGAATCCTTTAGAAAGCAAAAGAAAGAGCTCTCTTTTTAGCTTGGTGCTTGGATTGCTTTGAGAAGGAAAAAAAATTGGCTTGGGCTTGGAGGAGTGGAAGATAGGAGTTCATATTCAACTTACCTTCATTTTGGCTTTGGATTTGAGGTAGGTTTTACCTTACTTGAATGCATGTTTCTCTTTTTTTATCCTTTATGTATGAAAGTGTAAGGAGAATGTTTATGTGGATTGTTTGTTCATTTTATATGCCTTTGCATTTCCATGTGTTGGGTTGGGGTTGTATAGGATAAACTCACCCAATGTGGGAAGAGTATCCTTGTGGGGGATAGGAATGAGTAGGAACCTCTATGGGGAGACGGTTCCTCCTTTTGCTTCATTTGCTTCATGATGATATGGTGTATTGGGAGATTTTTTCTATGGAGGTGTATGATATGAAGAGTTTTGATGAATGGGTAGATTGGAGAAGAATTGTGTTGTTTGATTATTTCTACTTGTTAATAAGTCTCCCCATATAGAAGTGATGTCCACCTCTATCCCCATCTTTGGACTCTTGTAAAATCCTTATGTAAACGTGTAATCTTGGTTAGGAGTATCATGTTTATGTGATGTTTGTTTTGAATGGCTTGTTGGTATTGTTGTTTAATGTACTTGGAATTCTTGGTTGCCTCCTAGCTTGGGGGTGGTTGGTTTTCCAATCTATGGTTGGGAGGTGAGCACCCATTGGCCCTTAGCAAACAAATTTTTATCTTGAGTAGAGTTGCAGGTTTGATGGACTCACAATTTGGAAAGCATTATGTTCCTTGTTGATCACTTCTAGTATTGTCTTTTGGGTAAAATCTGTCGATTGTTGAAGCCTTGTAAGGTTGTTTAAAAGAGCCTATGAGCAGTTTAAAAGCAGATGTATTATTGTTGAAAAAGGGTATTTTTAAATCTCCAATAGAGTGTTGTAAGAGAACACCCCCCTATTGTTTTGTTCTGTATTGTGTATATAGTTGCTCTCAAAGCTCCAAGAGAATGCATTTATTTTACTTTCCAATGAAAGTCTTATGTGAAATTATGCTGTTTGCAAAAATAAAATGAATATATCTATATCTGCAATCATAATCTTGAAGGGAAAAAGTCTACTTCTGAAAAATGTTGTTTTGAAATCTTATTTCTGTGAATAACTGAGTTTTGCAAATATCTCAGAAAATAAAGTTGATGTCTCTGTTTTACTTTTGGAGATAAAGTTCTAAATTGTTGTTTAGGAAATGAATGTGACTATATTTTCATGGAAAATGAATAAATGAAATGGAAGGATTCAATCTATGCACATAGGTGAGACCTTACAGTATATGAATTTATGTGGTTTTGCTTCACTGTTGTATGTAAATCTATACGATCTAAGGAGTGCAGACAAATAATATTCTGTATATGGGATAAACCCAAAACTTCTCCCAGAAATCATAAAAAGATATTTTACTTACTTTTATCATTCCTTTAGTTCCTTTACCATCTGGTTTCATTAAGAACAGAAAATAAACGAGCATGACAATAGTTTAAGCTTTAATCTGACGAAGATGTTTTGGGAACACTTTGGAATGCTATAAAAAGAAAAGAGAGAAGCATATGCTGTAGACCCCCGTGTTTATACATTTTCGAGTATGTGTGAGAATCCTTGGTGTTTATGCTAATCATTTTAAAATCGCAATCTGTATTTGACTTTAGGAGGCGCATACAAATATGGTTATTCTCCTGTATGCCCCCCCTCCCGAATTGATTAAATATCAGCAATTTGAAATACTTTATTTCTCCTGCGAAGTTCCAGATCTATATTGTGAAGCTGTCATTCTTATTATTTATTTAATCTCTTCAGTGCACGTTTAGTAAATCTACTGCATACCTGAATAAGGGAAAATAATTATATTATAAGCTTTAATTAATACAACAGAACTTATACCTGCACCATTAACGAGGAAGCCAAGAATAGTCGTGAGGTTTAGATCTGCCCCTCTGAAGCCACCCGTTAAATAAATAAAGATAATAAAACAAGAAACTTAAATCCCTTGGCAGTGGCGTAGAGAAGTCTTCTTGAGTGGCGCGGATATATTGTCTTCACTCCTCCTGTGTCGATGTTGCGAACACAAATCATCCAGCCGCCACCATTCCCAGCCACCCCAGCTAGTCGAGCAAGAAATATTTAAAGCGATACAATAAACTTTGATCAGGAATCCACAGTGCAGAGGGTGACGACAGCGCCCAGACATGCCTGGAGAATTAGTTTATTTATTTATTTCACTCCTCATTGCATTCAAATGGAGTTCAAAATGGAATGCAAATCATTTTTTTAAACTCACCATATACAGCCGCCCAAGTCTCATGAAACGCAATAAGGAGGTTAAGTAAAAGAAATTTTTTTAGGGCGCAACATGATGCTTTAAAAATGGACTCCAAAATGTTTTTAAAACAAAACACTTTTTTTCAAAATCTCCTCACCGAAGACCTTCTCCCACCGCCCAGTTTGCTGCTTAGTGTGTCGATGTGGGCCCACCTAACCTGTTCCGTTCCTCTGCCAAAATCCGTTTGCCTAAACAATTCCCGTGACAGTCAACGGTTGGCAGTTTCCCGCATGTTCAAATTCAAACACACTATTAACGCGCAGTTGCGGAAGTTTGGTAGACACCCTAAAATATTTGATCACATAAAAGAATAAAACAGTCTCAGATGGAAAATGTTTATTACAGCGTACAGAAGACATGGGTGTCCTCAGAAGGCAGTCGCACTGTTTCAGCATATTCAACAAACAACATTCGAACCCAACCAATTTACGCCTGTGCCAAATGGCAGCTGTGGACCACGATTTACTTGTTTATAAAATCTGCAGTGAATTCCATGGAAGAATGTTCTCCATGCATGTACTTCACCAAAGCTCCAATTTTGTTTCCACAATCTTGTTATTCAACATCGGTTGGATGGTGAAACAGAAATGGAAAACCTCGTACCCATGAGAAGGATCGATTTAGGGAAAGCCCATAATCTGATTGCTCTCTTAGACTCCACCAAGCCCACGAAAAGCCTTGGAGCAATCACGGAAGAAAAAGGCTTTTCGTGGACTTGGTGGAGTCTAAGAGAGCAATCAGATTATGGGCTTTCCCTAAATCGATCCTTCTCATGGGTACGAGGTTTTCCATTTCTGTTTCAACATCAGATTATCAACTTACAACTTCCTGGAACAAAACTGGAAACAAAAAAATCGTTCAAAATAAAATAACTCTTCAGAAGTAAAAGAAGAAATAAAGAAGGGTTTGAGATTCCTGAATCTCTGTAATACCTAATTTATATTGCCAGGAAATGATGGAAACAAAATTCTTCCCTTAAGATGAGGAGTATTTCTTTATTAAAAAAGATAAACACACTTTCTAAAAAAAAATGCTCGCTACATAAGAAAACAGAAATTAGGACTTGCCTGAACCTAAAGCTTCAGTCTTGAAAATGTTCTGCGGACTTGTAGCAGAAAAAAAAAAAATGCTTCAATCTTGAAATGCTCTACAGCCTTGTGGTAGAAAACAAACAACCTGGTGTACATATATATACCAACGCAAATATAACAGCAAATGCTATTACAGGTAAAAAAATATAACAGCAAATGCTATTATTGGCTTACCCGTGTCTGAGCGGAGGTAGTGGTCTGACAAAATCAGACCACTACCTCCGCTCAGACAGGGGAAAGCCAATAATAGCATTTGTAACTATAATATTGTACAGGCGCATAATAAAACAGAAGGGAGAATAATACTATTAAGAATTTAATAATAAAGACAAAAAAATAAAATAATAATAAACTCTGAAAGATAAAGAGACTCTTTTTAGTTCCTGCGAATGAACTATAAGCACCACCTATGCCTTAACTAGTTATTATTAATTCTATATGTGACAATTAGAGATCATATATGATTTCTATTTAACAATTATATTTGTATTATTAAAGTAAAGATGCAAAATAGATAACATAAAATATTTGAAAAATTAATTATCTGAAGTCTAATTGGCAAGGAAAATTGGACCGATATGGGCAATTTATGCGGCTCCACTATGAAAATTGTGATGATAGTGGCAATCTGTTAGGACAGTTTTTCCACCGCTCACTTCATTTTGGGGACTTGCAGATTCTTTCTGATGGAAATATGAGACGTGGATAATAATCGGGCTTCATTCGTTATAAAACACAAAACAAAGATTTTTAAAATGTGTACAAATATGGTTTTCGAGTCACAATGAGTTGCTCAAGCTTGACCTATGGGCACTGCCTGCAGCCTCGACGTTGCCCTCACAACTAGTCTCTACGACAATATAGCCTTTCCCCCAACATCAATCTTGTGCACAATGGCATAAAAGGGCTTGCCGCTCTTGGACTTTGCTGCAATTGGGTTTGGGCTTATTTCCTGCGTCATTGCGGCCCTCTCCAAGTTGGGTGCTATTTTGATTACTTAGAAATTTTAAACTTATTGATTTTGGAAGTGCCACATTAAAAGACCAGGATCATAGCTCTATAATATCTACAAGGCATTATAGGGCACCTAAAGTCATTTTAGGTAAACTGGGAGCTAAGTATGGTGGTTGCTTGGTACTCATTTGAGTTCTTTTTTTATAAAATTTGTATCTTTATATCAATTTTGGGTTCTTTCTATTGCAAGTCTTGGCTGGAGCTACCCTGTAGATATTTGGAATGTTGGTGGCTTTTAATACATGCCACAGTTAACATACATGGCGAAAGGCCAGAGCGAGCTGCATGGAAAAATCGACTTTGAATCTTCGCATCGAAAGGTGGTGGTGGCGATGGATCTGCGATGGCCCAGGTGGGTCACGGGCCTGCTTCGAGCATCAAGAAAAGTGTGGAGGAACCGGAGCGGGAGGACTCCCAAAATAAGCGTGCGGATGACCCAGGGGAAAGAATATTCTGGTCCCTCCCCCTTTTATTCCTATCGGCGACTGCCCAAAAGATAACCTCAAGGATGCAGCTAGATCAGGTGACTCGAACGGTGGGCAACGGAAGAAGTGGGCCTCACTTTTTGTGGTTAAACCAAATGGTAAGTCTTTCTTTCCCCCAGTGAGCAATATCTCCAACCCTTCAGCTGGTAAATTTGCTATCTCTATTCTTGACGAGATCATTGATCATAATATTGCTATAATGGAAAACTCCCTGGTTGGAAAATTCATGGGCCAAAGGCCAAAGGCCAAATATTGAGATTGTTAGGGATTTCGTCAGAAAAAAATGGAGAACGAATGGTAGTGTTTCTGTTGTAGCCCTCCCTAAAGGGTTCTTTGCTTTTGATTTCTCAAACTCGGATGATATTAAGGCTGTTAGATGCGGAGGACCATGGGTTGTTGGGAAATCCACTCTTGCACTTAAAAAATGGTCCTCAAACTTAGATCTTTCGGATTCCATCTTTGAGAATGCTCCGGTTTGGGTCAGGCTTCATGGTCTCCCTTTGGAATATTGGAATGAGGATGTGTTTAGGGGGATTGCTAGCCCCTTTGGGGAGCTCTTATCGATTGACCCCATGACTGTTGCTAGAAGGAGACTGGTGTTTGCTAGAATTTGTGTTGGTGTCTCTCAGGATGCTGATCTCCCCTCCTTTGTTGAGATCCTCTCAAAACTTGGCTCTTGGTCGCAAGCTATTGAGTTTGAGACCATTCCTTTTGCTTGCTTTATCTGCAGAAAATCTGGTCATTGGGCGAAGCACTACCCCATGAAAGTTGTTAAAGCAATGGAAAAACCCAATAGGGTCTCAAAAGCTGTTTGGAAAAAGAAGCAGGAGGAAAAATGTGTAACGGGGAAAGTGGGAAAGGCTGCTGTTACCCCTGACATCCAATCGGGTGAAGTTGGTAATGTTGGCCCCAATGTCATGGCCCCTGAAGTTCCTGCCTCTGAGATTAAGGCTGGCCTTCAGAATATTGGTGATGGATTGGGCTGTACTGTTGGTACCTTGGCTCTAAGTAATATGGATGGATCTCAACACAAGATGTCTAAAGAAACTGTTAATGAAGGCTTTGCCACCCAGATCCCCCAAGTTTTGTTTCCAGAACTCATAGTCGATTCTTAGATTAAAGTGGATAGAGTGGAATGGGAAGCAGGGAATTTAGCCCCTAGTAAATCAGAAGATTCTTCTACTTTGGAGAGGACCCCCCTTTTTCAGAACCCTTTGACGCCAGGGCTGGATGATACTTCTTCTCAAGGTCTCTCTATTGAGGTTGGCATTCCTTTGGTTGTGTCTCCGGTGGGGATAAATATCCCAGGAGCTGATTTTTGCTTGGATCTAGCTTCTTCTGATGTTGTTAAAGACACCTTCTCGGACCCTAGCCAAGCAAGTATTCTTGAAAAAAGCAACTCTCTGCCTTCTAGGAATGGACTTATGGATACCCTCCCTTGGGAGCAGAAATTCCTTTCTGATAAAGATTGGGATTCCAGTAAAGAATCAGACAGTCAAGAGGATACTGATAGAGAAGAAGTGCTTTCTAAGAAAAAAAGAAAAAATTGAAGATCAGAATCAAAATCACCCCCTGTGGGATTTCAACAAGGTCGAGAGAAAAAGTGGACTGTGGGGCAATCTCTGTGGCCAAAGGAAGAAAACCCAAAAACCTGATAAGAGAGCACCATAGCTTTCAAGAAATTGCGGATGGGTTCCAAAAAACCATCCTGGAACTCCTTCTCTTGCCCAAATTCCCATGAAGTTATTATCTTGGAATATAAGGGGACTAAATAATCCCCACAAGCAGGATATTTTACATAATTTTGCTCGGGACCAGAAGCCTGATATTCTCCTCATTCAGGAAACCAAAATGTTAAGAGAAAAGGTTGAAAAGATCTCTTTGTTCCAGCACTGCTCCATTCAGGGCAGTGATTCTGTTGGGGCTTCTAGTGGGGTGGCGACTTTTTGGAACTGTATGGTCATAAGAGGTGATCCTCTTTTCTCTCGTCCTAACCATGTTGCCACTAGATTTACTCATATTAGAGACAACTTCAGCTGGATTCAGTCTAATATTTATGTGCCGAACTGTAAAAAAGCTCGTAAGGCTTTTTGGAAAGAGTTGGCTACTTTTTGAAATATCTTTCAAAATGACCCCTGGGTTGTCATGGGAGACTTCAATTCTCCTCTCCTTCTGGGTGAGAAGTTTGGAGGGTCTCAGATTAATGAAGAAAGTAAAGAAGACCTCTTGGATTTCATTAACAATCATGCCTTGATTGATCTGGATTTGCAAGGTAGCTCTTACACTTGGTCGAATAGAAGAATTATGTCGGACTTGATCCAGGTGAGACTTGATAGAACCCTTGTTTCTGATATCTGGTTTTTAAATTATTGTTGTTCTTTGAAAACCCTCCCTAGGATTGGTTCTGACCATTTCCCTATTAGTTTCGTTGCTGACCCCTTAAAGATTAAGAGGAATACCCCTTTTCATTTTGAGAAGATGTGGCTCTCCCATCCTCTCCTCCTAGAAGAAGTTAGGAATTGGTGGAATATCAAAATTAAAGGCACTGCTTTGTTTAGAATCGCCAAAAAACTAAGGGAAGTTAAAATGAATCTCAGAAAGTGGAAAAAAGAGTCTTTTGGCAATATCTTTCAAATCAAATCTGATCTTCAGTTTAGGCTGTCTGAAATCCAAAACAAAATTCAGAAGGAAGGCTATTTGGTTGATACTAAGGAAAAGGAAAATGAGATTCTCTCAAAACTCCATGAGGTAATTACCAGAGAAGAGGAATTCTGGAGACAAAGGTCTAGAGCTCTTTGGCTAAAAGCTGGAGACAAAAATACTAGATACTTTCACCTTTCAGCTTCTAAACACAGGGCTGCTAACAAAATTGCTAAGATTGTGGTTGAAGGAAGAACTTATGAGGAGGAGGAGGAGATTAGAAGAGAAGCTGTTCTTTTCTTTAAGAATCTCCTATCTGAGAAAGAGGACATTGATGTTGATGATCAAAATCAGCTGCTGGAGGCTATCCCTAGTATTGTTAATTCTAGAGATAATGAAATGTTAACAGCAATTCCCACCAGTGAGGAAATCAAAAAAGCCATTTTTTCTTTTGAAGGAAGCAAAGCGCCTGGCCCTGATGGCTTCCCGTTACTTTTCTTCCATTGGTTTTGGGATATTGTCAGGGAAGATGTTGAGAAGGCGGTGAAAGAGTTCTTCCGTTCTAGAAACCTGTTGAAGGAGTTAAATGCTACTTTCTTGGTCCTTATCCCCAAAAAGCCTGGTGTGCAGGATTTTGAAGGCTTTAGACCCATTAGTCTCTGTAATTCCTTCTATAAAATTATTTCAAAGGTGCTTACCTCTAGGCTGCTCATTATTTTTCCATCTATAATTGCCCCTCAACAGAATGGATTTGTGCCTGGAAGACAAATTCTTGACTCTATTGTCCATGCTCATGAGAATGTTCATTCCCTCTGGGTTTCCAAATCGGAAGGTTTTCTTCTTAAGCTTGACATTTCGAAGGCTTATGACAGGGTGGATTGGAATTTCCTGTTTAAAATCTTAAAATCCTTTGGTTTTAATGAAAGGGTTTTGCAGCTCATTGAACAACTCATTTCCTCTGCTTCTGTGGTGGTTCTAATTAATGGCTCCCCTTCTACCTTCTTCCAGAGTTCTAGAGGGTTAAGACAGGGTGATCCCATTTCTCCTATCCTTTTCACAATTATGGCTAAAGTTTTAGGCAGAAACATGAGTAAATTGGTTGCTCAAAGATCTATTATGGGGCTCAAACCTTCATCGAATAATTTGATATGCTCTCATCAACAGTTTGTGGATGACACTTTGCTTATGGGATGGTCTGCTGTCTCGGAAGCTAAAGAGATGAAGAAATTGTTGGATACCTATGGTAGAGCGTCTGGTTAGGTCATAAATAAGCAAAAAAGCTCACTGTTCTTCTTCAACACTTCTTTGCATAGACAGAGAAAGATTGTTGGAATTCTTGGTTGCAAGATTGAGTCCCTTCCTGCTACTTATTTGGGGTTACCCCTTTGTTTAAAACCTCCGGACACCTTCTGGATCTCTTTGGTTGATAGATTTGAGAAAAAACTCTCAGGCTGGAAAGGTGCTCGCCTAAGCCAGGCTGGAAAACTCCAGCTTCTTAAAGCCTCATTGCAGAATCTCCCCATCTATGCTCTCAGTCTTTTTAAAATCCCCTCCAAATATGCTGAAACCATTGAGAAGATTCAAAAGAGATTTCTTTGGTCTGGAGTTGAAGAAAGAAAAAGAATGCCTCTTGTTGGATGGGATTTGGTTTGCAGATCTAAAAAGGAAGGAGGCTTGGGGCTAAGAAGAATTAGACCTTTGAATAAATCGCTCCTAGCTAAACAGATTTGGAGACTTTTTTCTTCCTCTGGTGAGTGGAGTGATATAATCAAAAGCAAGTATTTGCAGAACAATAATTCCCTCAGAGATTTTATGGATAACCCCAATCTCCCGAAAGGATCAAGTTGCTGGAACTACATGTCTGATGGGATTAAGGTGGTTAATTTGGGATTGAAATGGCAGGTGCGTAATGGAAACAAGGTTAGATTTTGGGATGATTGTTGGCTGCGTGATGAACCTTTGTCTCAGGATGGGAATCTCAGTAGATGGGTGGATTTTTGTAAAGACACTTTTGGTCTTTTTGTCAAAGACTATTGGCGAGATGGTAAGTGGATCAATCTCCCCTTGATTAACCCTGTGTTGATCCCTGTTTACTCCTCCTTGAATGCTGTCAGACTTTGCTTTAATCAGGAGGATAGACTTATTTGGAGATTTGAGCCGTCTGGATGCTTTTCTGTCTCTTCTGCCTTTGCCAGGTTTTCCCAGGCTCTTAACCCTCCCCCCCTGTGTTTGCAAGCCTAGACTAAGCACCTCCTTCCTAAGGTTAACATTTTTTTCTGGTCCTTGTTGCAAAACAAAGTTCTTACTGTGGATAACCTTAGGAAAAGAGGATTTCTGATCCCTAATAGATGCTACCTCTGCAAAAGTAATGCTGAATCGGCTAATCACCTCTTTATTCATTGCCCTTTTTCCTCCATGGTTTGGGACAAACTTCTAAAATGCTGGCATTTCTCTTGGGCCCCTCCGGAGTCTGTTGAGGATTTTTTTGTTCAATGGAAACCCCCCTCTTTCAACCCCTTTATTAAAAAACTTTGGGCCTTCTCGTTCCCCCATTTGGCTTGGGGAATTTGGAAAGAGAGAAACAATCGGATTTTCAGGGATAAGGAATCTTCAAAGGAAATTATGTTTGAGAGAATTCTTAGAATGATCAAGGAAAATTTTTCTATTGTCCCCTTCAGGGAAGACAAGATTGATACTATGGCTTGTTCCCCTTATGATAGCCTGATTGCTAGGGAATGGAGAATTAGTTGGGATATTTCCATTGCCCCTAATTCTACCAAAAATTCCAGGGTTGGAATTTGTTGGTGTTTTCCAATGGAAGGATGGGCTAAAGCCAACTTCGACAGGCGGCCAAGGGAAACCTAGGAAAGGCTAGGTGTGGTGGGGTCTTAAGGGATTCGGCAAGTAACTTTATGGGTGTTGTTGCCTCTCCCTTAGGAATCCAAACCAATCACATGGCGGAAGCGGTGGGGGCTTATTACATAATCAACTTGGCTATGGGAATTAAATGCAAAAATCTATGGATTGAAGGTGACTTGAAAAATATTATTGATAGCCTTTGTGGCAGATCACAGCCCGCATGGTCGATAAAAAATTGGATTGATGATTCTAAGGCCTTACTTAGTAACTTCGATAATATAAAAATAACTCATGCCTACCGTGAGGCAAACGCGGTTGCTGATTTTTTTGCCAATGAGGGAGTTAAGAGTGACACTTTCCTTACGTGGCATAAGAAGACCGAACTCCACTCCAATGTTCAAGCTCTTTTGGAGTTCGATGTGGTGAGCGGAAAAAAGGTGGCGTCATGTCATAATGAGAAAGGTACGATTTATGAATAGCAATATCCAAAGATATAATGGGGCCAAGTGGATCCAGATGATTAATTATCTTCTTTGGCACGTATTGTGGGTCTTAAGAAACAAAGGAACTTTCTAGAACAGGACTTCTGTTTGTAACAGTATTCGCACTAACCTGTCTATTATGGGTGGGGAACTTAGGAGGGTGGAGCCTACCAGCTTTGAATCACACACCAAGAATGCAAAAGCTTGGAGTAAAATCAGAAGGGGTGGATTACTTCCATTCATTGAGAAACTCCATGGCCCTAAGGAGGAGATTACTGACTTCTTTGAGAAGAATTGGAATGATGGGGAGGTCTTCCTGTTTGGGAGGAAAGTTCAAATTGATGAAGCCCTGATTGCAGAGGTCATGGGCATTCCGATGGAAGAGCACAAATTCTTCAGAGATAGGAAATTCTCCGACAAAGCTGTTTTGAAATTTCCCAAATCTGAAACAGAGAAACAAAATCTGATCAAGATGTCGAATAGCTACTATGAAGTGGACACTATAAAAGCTCTATGGAGAAAAGTGCTAAGGGTTATCATGGAGTACATCACGCTCGACAACCGCTTCACAAGGGTCTATGGTTATCACTTCGTGCTACTTAATCACTTCTGGCATAAGGTGCGTATCTCTATCCCCTTCTTCTTGCTCTGTTCTCTGAGAAACAACTTTTCTGATCATAGAAGAAGCCCTAAAAGATACCCGATTCTTCACTTGGGTCTTTTAAGACTTATTTTTGAGCACTTTCAGAATATGCCCGCCCTTCCTAACCCTTTTGCCCTGCTAGAGCTTGACGAAGATGATACTGAGCCTAGCTTGTCTGAAACCAAAGCTTCTCCCGACAGTGTCCAGAGCCCTTCGCCTCCTTTGCCCCCTCCTTCTGCTTCTGGCCGCCCCCCTCAACCTTCTAGAGCTTGCTCTACTTTGACCTCTGGCCACACTAACCCTAATGCCAATATGGCTCACTCTTGCTCCCCGGTTAATAAGCTTGTGTCCTACCCTGATGACTCCCCTGCTGTTTCTGCTAAGACAGCTGGGGCTAGCCTTGAGGAACGTCACGCCCCACAGAATATTCATCAGGAAAACTTGAGCCCCCCGAGAGCTGCGGAGTTGGTGTTCTTTGGGGTCAATCCTGAAAGTGACCCCCCTTTTGACTTTGTTGGAAATGCCAAAAGCTACTCCCAGGACCAACTCAATTCTGCCAAATGGGTTTTTCATGAGATAAGTGAGCTGAAAACAAAAAAATTGTCTCTTCATAGCAAACTAGGGGAAATTGAAGTTAAAGTCACTGGGCTTATTCAGCTCGAAGAGGAGAAGCACAACAATATGAAGAATATTCCTCAAAAGGACAACACTATCGAAAATGAACTTGAAAAAATCAAAGGAACCTTGAAAAAGATCGCCGAGCAAAATTGCAGAATTGCCAGACATAACTCTGTTATCATCAAGGCTATGTCTGAAAGACTGGAGAAAACCCAAGAGAGCTCTTGTAAATTGATCAGGAAAGACCAAGGCGAGAAGGGTGGATATCCCTTGCGCGAAAAGAAGAAAGTCTACCCCCTAGTATGGCTCAGATCTTTATGGGGGGGCTCAGGAAATGGCAGACTTGGAGGAGGTTGCGGATGAGCTCCTGAACTCTATGAACTAGTGTGGTGGCTCCCTGCTTTCTTGTTTGTTGGCTATTTGCTCGCCTCTTTGAGGCTTTTGTTGCTACTACTAACATGTTGGTTTTATTTTCTTTGGCAGTTTTTGTTTTGACTTGTTTTGGCCTTCTCCTGATTGTTACTTTGTGGTTTCGTCCCCTGTAAAACCTTTATCCTTTATCAAAAACACATGCCACAGTTAATCTTCTCCTTTCCAATTTTTTTAACGTTTTTATCTCATCCCCACAAATTCCTTTTTCACAGAGCTCTTTGCTTTGGCATCAAGGTTTTGCATATTAGATTTTACCATTTTCTGATGGACTTACGCACATATTTCTAATCATAGGGGTCGTTAATGCATTTTGAGGTACGTGAAATCTTATTCCCGACACCATCAAGTTTGAAGGAGTTTTTGTTGATGAGAAATGGGGTAAAATGGGGTTTTGAAGGATTAAAAACCTGCAAAACCAAGGGTTTTATCTTGGCAATGCATCAAAATGTTAATACAATGTGTCATGTTGGTATAACTTGAAAAATTGCTTTTATTTTGGTAATTATATTATGTTGAGCTATTTTAGTTTGTTGTTTTGGTTTATTTGATCTTTTAGGGTTTTAGGTTTCTGTTTGAATGAAAACAGACTGAATTTTTGCATTTTTTTTTTACCAGTAATGTTGATTTGTTGGGATTGTTTTGTTTCTTTTACAACAAGGTTTTTGAATTTTAAGGTAAATGGGGCTGCAAATTAGTTGAACTTAGTAAAAAACATGCTTGTCAAGAGGGTTTGGCATTGAGGTGACAATTCGTGGCAAATAAAATTACAATGGTATGTACCACTTATCAATGAGGGGTAAATTGCATGGCATTCTTGAATTGGTAGTTACCTCTCCAAAGTTGCAACAACACGTGTTTGCGTAGGCACATTTCAATCCCAACATTTTTTTTTTGTTTTTTGAAATATGAAGTGTTGCTGCAACTTTTGAGAGGTAATTTGCTTTATTACATGTTGAACAGATTGGAACATATAGAACTGTCGAAATTCCCCGTGAAGAGTTAACTATTTTTTCCCTCTGAAACATAGAGGACAGAAGGAGACCACTGATCAGGTGAAAGGCATTCAAGATTTTATTTAATCCAATGACAATTGAGATTTTTACAACCTACTGACATTGGTAGGTGGTTGAGTCCATCTATTATTTTTATAGTTATGGAGATTGGGGATGATCGATAGAGGTGTTGGATTACTTTGTTGGGCATGACTTAGATTTAGCTTATGGTCTGATGATTGGAAAATATGAATGATGACTTAAATTCACTTGGAGTGCCACAGAAAACACCAAGGGCAGTTGTGGTAGTTGCCACTTGCTAGTACAAAATTTTGGTTGATGATAAGGAATGGGTATAAGTGACTGCAAAGGTGAGCATGTTTTGACTTTCTATCAGTGTTCCTTGAATTGCAAAAGGGATAAATTTCACTAACATGAAAAGACAACCTTAAAAGAAGGGAAATGGTATTTAGGATTGAAGTTGGAGCATGATCATTGATCAGGATTTTGTGTAATGTAAAGATGGTATTTGTTAACCTTGTAAAGCCTTAAGCACCAACAATAATCCAGTTCCGATGTAGAAAATGTCAAGAGTAAATGATGTGTCAGAAACTAGACATTGTATGGTTGGTGTTGATTGTGTGCCTTCAACCAGTGGAAAAATCGCCAAAATAGAAGAGAGTCGAATTTCAGGCAAAAAGGAAGTTCCTATGTCTAGATACAGAGTGCATCATGTTAAAGACTTTGTGTGTAAGATTAATGACAGGAGCAAGCAAAATAGATATTGGAACAACTTTAGTGAGCATATTTTCTGGTATTGAAATTTAAAAGCAATCTATAGTTTGTAAAAATAGGAAATTGCATGGGATGTATATGTTTCCAATTTTGGTATTAATATTCAAGTTTGGTATTCGTATTAGACAAAAAAACTCAAAATCTTAATTGCTTAAGGACTAGTAAAATATTTTAACGCATGTTTTCTTTATATATGACTAGTATTTAGTTATTTGTGTTTCTTGATTGTGCATTCTATGCATTTCCTCTTGACAGTTGTTATGTTACTACCTGTCACTTTGCATTAAGTGGCTTGACTTTAATTCCTTTCTTTATTTGCTTACTGAACTCAAATGAGCTTTTTTTGCATCTTTAAAATCATATTGCATTGCCTTTGTAACTTTGTTTTCATAGTTTTTTAGGCGAGGTAACCAGGTTTCGTCTCCATGTTCCAAGGTTTGGAGAATAGTAGAAGGGCATCTCCAAAATTAATCTCCAAAAAAAGGGAGGGGATGTTAGGAAGAAGTTTCAAGGCTATCCCCTCTGAGTAGGGTTGTACAACTAGGATTTTTGGGATGGATAGATGCCTGGGCATTTCTTGGGCATTGAGGCACTTGGATGCCCCCATGGTTATACTGACCCTTGTAGAGGATGTCTAATCAATCTTGGGATTCTCTTGATTCATATGGTGGATATCTAGGCCCCTATGAAACAGACAATTGTGCTTGTGCAGAGCATTTTGGAAATACCTTCATTGTGCCCAGTTGTTGATCTCTCTTCCATCAACACCGTGGGTCACAAGATATGCACCAAATATGTACATCCAAGGTTTACAATATACAGTCAATTTACTAACCATGATCTCAGTTGTCACCTCTGCTTCTTTGGTCTCTAAATTCAAGTTCACAAATTTGTCACATTGCAACATCTTTACATTAGTCATTAGTCTTGCGAAGATTCTCCTTGTATTTCAATTCTTTTCTTTTCTAAGGTGTCAATTTGGGTGGGCTTTTCAAAAGAATCACCCTCATGTGGGATTCTCAGACGCATATGTAAGTGCTTTGGTTGAAGATAAATGATGATTTTGAAGAGGTTCAAATGCCTATTCATATCCCATCATCATTGCATCTCATAGCTTCAAAGAACAAACACATTGTTTTCCTTATAATATTTATAGTTTGCCTGCTTGTATTAAAGATTTTCTCTAGCCCTACTTGATATATTGAATTTTTATTGATTTATAACTATAATTTTAGTTTTTGCAGAATTTACAATAAATATGCTAATTTATATGTGTGTTGAAATTTTAAAAACATGGTAGACCAACCTATCAAAGGTCAAAGAGACCCAAGCCATAAATATCAGGTATGAATTTTACCAACATTGCACCAATCTCAGTTTGAATTGGTAAACACATTGAGAATGTTGCAGATACTCAAGGGCTTCCATTATTCCAACAGTTGGATTGATGTTACCCGAAGATCTCTTATTACCATTTTGTTGACCTCTTTAAAAGAACAATGGTTAGTAAATCATGTCATTACAGGAAAAGTGAATGATTGTACATCATTGATGAGTCTTTCTAGAGAGGAAATTGAGCAACTTGATCAGAAGACTACAATGGCTATCATTATCATTATTGATAGATAAGTAATAATGATTTTGCAAGGGTGATGATAGAGGATAAGACTATTTTTTTTTTACACCTTATGTTGTTTGTTGAATGAAATTTTTGTTGAAGTGGGCTTGTTTAGATATATGAGACGATGGGGAATGGTATGAAAACCCAGATTGTGAATGATACTAGGCTTGTTGAAATTGTATCTAAGAGAGTTTTTATTGAAGAAATTAGTAAGGCATTAAGCATAGTTGCAAGGGATGGTATTGTGATTTTTACAATTTCAATTTTGTTAATTTATGGAATGTGGGATTCTATCTCATGCTGATTGATATACATGGCTATATGACATGCTTGAGGCAATAAAGAAACAATTACATTTAACATCAGTGTAGTATAAAGTGAATTGAGCTAGAAAAGATCAATTTATAGTATAGAAAAATAGAACGATTAGACAAGTACTGGAATAGTCTGGTACATGAAGGATGAATGACCTCCAAACTTGACATTTCTAACTCATTTAGTCATAAATAATGAAAAAACATGTTTGAAATGATGACCGCCACAATGGGCATGGATTTCCATTTAGATGTTCTTGTTCACAAATTTGTGTATTAATTTGATCATCAATGTGCATTTCTACTTTTTATGATATTGTGACAAAATAATATTTTTTATATGGAGGATTCCCAGTGTCCCATGACCCATTGGTTTGATATCTAGATGTACCTCACTGTGCTAATTGAAACATAAATTAATCAAAAAATAACTTTTGGTAGGTAAGGCTACTATTTTCTATTACTTCTGGTGCCCGAAAAATCTCAATGAATGTTGTTATTCTTTGTTCAGTAAATAATGATAATTAGGTGGATAGTTTGTGTCTATGTGCAGAGGAAGGAAGGTGAACTGTATGAACCTTTCTTGTTGAAGGTTTTAAAAAGTAATGGAAGACAATGTTGTCATGGTCTATTACTTCAGATCCTAGGATGATTTCAGTGGATGTTATTCTTCTTCTAAAGTCCATGAAAACTAACTGAAGATTTTATGTCCATTAGCAGCGAAAAGGAAGTTATTTTGTTTATAAAGCAATACTTGTACTACTTATGTAGGCTTTGGAGGCCATACATGGGCAGAAAAATTAGTAAGCCTTCAGGAATTGATTGACAATAGTGCATGTTAATAAACAGTCTAACAGAGTTATTGTTGAAGACATTATGAAGGCGCAAGCATGACAACTAGGAATTTTACTATTCATTTTACAAATTTTAAATGTGTCTATTATTGAATGTGTTGTCTGATTTCATGCTTTGTGTGTGTGTTGACAAGGCTCAGTTCACTCAAGTTCAATTATGATGTTAAAGCCTAAGGTGGACAAAATTTGAACAGTATATGTAAAAGGTTTTAAAAAGTGAAAAAAAATTCTTTCTATAGGTGATCTTATATGCCAACTTTTCTTTCTGGTGAGGCATTGACCCAAAAAATCACCTTTATATATGAAATGTACTATAAATTGGCTGATATATCTTGAATTTATCTCAAGTAAAGAAAGAAGATCAATTGGAAACTAATGGGAGAGTCTAATAAATGGATACCTAACATCCAAATTCTTCCTGTATAATTCATTTATTCATAAATATTGAGAAAGGATATGTTTCAATTAATTAAAGTCAAATGCAGGCATAGCTCATAGTCTAGAAGGAATTATCTTGTTTATAATTTTAGTTGTTATGTTGCTTTTTTCATTCAAAAATTGAATCATGTGTTATTTTAATAAAATATGTAAGTTACAAGAGGCTCTTACAACACAAAACTTCCCCTTCCCACCTAAGCAAGAAATATATGTAATATTTCTAGATTTCCATAATAGAAAATTTAGTGTAATTCTTAAGTGAAAGGAGCATATAAATCTATGTTGTAAACAATCTGTTTAATTGCCAAGTGCACATACTTGAAAATATTAGGTCTCACTCAAAAAATATTCACACCTTGAATGTGGGTATGGATTTGGGGTGCACTCAATTTTGTCCTAAGTGTATCTTGTATCTACTATGAAATTAGTGTAGATTTCCTTGAAATTTTGGATTCCCAGGTGATTCAATCCCTAATAAATGCTTTAGAAAAGGAAAACAAAAAGGAAATAAATGTCCTAACTGATTGTAAAAGACATTTAATCCTGAAAGAGACATAATGAAAAAATAAAATGGTTATACAAGCCTGTTTCTATTCAATCTGCATTGGTGGCTCTTATTGCATTCATGCCAACAAAACTTGAGGGAGTTGTTGGGTCACTTGATTATAGTAAGGAAGAAAGGAGTACTCTTGCCATTAAGTCTCGGGTTCATCCACCAAAGTTTGGGAACATAGACCGACATAAACTAATTAATGAGGTTTGTTTTAATGTCATTTTTAAATTTAACATTTGAGCTTAATTACATGTTTTACGAATTCATGTTTATGGTTGCATATAATTTAGCATATAGGGT